>JASAMX010018239.1:0-14217 GCA_030248175.1 Microlaimidae sp. YZB2_3 | reverse complement strand
TTTCGTTAAAATTCCAAAATAATTTTTTACATCATGCAAATTTTTGTTATTACGTCATAATTGATGATTTTTATTGGCTCTTCCGCAATTAAAATGACGCAATTCAGACCAGATCGCGGATTCAAACGTTTTTACACGAAAAATAGCATTACTTTAAAAAATTTAAATGGTGTTAGCCTACGTGGTTGCAAATGTGAAGGTCGAGCGACCTGTTCCAAGGTATCATAAATGGAAAAGTTTGTGATAACAGACTACTCAATGATGTAGTGACTGGCAGATGGGCAACTCCATGAGGACTGGAAGGAAAAGGCAGCCGAGGCTGATTTAGAGAGAGCGGAGTCAAGCGTAACATTGGTGCGGACAGTGCAATTAAAAATGGTTGAGATTGCAATTAAAAAAAAGTCTTGGTTGTGGACTTAACTGATGAGGCACGTGGAGAGATGGAGGCGCGGGGGATTTAGAATATGGGGGTCCCTTCAAGTTATGTGCGAACCGCGAAGTGGTAGAAACAGCGGCTTGCGAAGTAGGTGGTTGTGATACAAAAGTTGAGATATTTGTTGTGACGGGTGTAATAGTAGTTGTTAGGTAAAACTGATTTTGTGACCCATTTAATTGATGAGGAAATAGTATTGGTAAACGCCACCCTGTAGGATAAAAAATTTGCGCCTCCCGCTCTCGAGAATCCTCAATAGCAGACAAAACCGTACAATACTGTTGTGCACTTATACCTGCTTGTATATTTTGTTCAACTTCTTGGCGAGCAACTATGCCAAACCACGGTGCTTGTTGTAATGCTGATGTGCCAGTAACCGGCCGGCCATGACCAGGCACACTCTGAATAACGCCAACCGTTGTAGACATACCCAAAGTATGCAAAGTCGAGGTTTTAGAAACCGGTCAACCACGACCAGGTACTCTTAGAAAGTTACCACTTGTTCCTGATTCTTCCGGAGTGCGCTTCTGCTAGAGAGCCGCCACGACACCGACCGGTCCAACCCTTTGAGTAGAGGCTTGTCGGTTTTCAGACGATTGAAGTGACCGCCAAGTACCCCTACTCAGATCAATGGGTTTGTCTTGGGGGTCATTTTGCTTAGGTTTTTTCCTGGTTGAAGGAGTTGTGTCCGCATCATCCAACTTATGTTTTGAAGGCTTAGGCAAAATTGGTTTGCTTGGAGGTTGCTCCAAAATAGGCTCTTCCATAGTGATATCGACCGAAGAGACCGGTTCATTTTGCGCTTGCTCACTATGAATATTGATTTCTAGGATTTCCTGTAACAAGGACGGAATATCGCATGATCTGTAGAAATGGGTATTATCAGCGCTTTGAATTCTGGTAGTTATGCCTAAAGAAGCGGCTTCACGCTGAACTTGCTGATCATAATTGCTGATAATAATATTGACGATTGTATTTAAGCTAATACCGTTGTATTGTTGTTCATGTGCTCCAGCTCCCAGAGCATGCGGGGGTGATACAGGGAATCGTTGAGTTTCACGTCTTTCTTGTTCCATCCAGGTTCTACCTGCTGGATTAGAGAGATTTCGAGATTTACTATCAAGTTGTAAGGTTGCTGAGATCCTGCTGTTAAATGTGAAACTTTTCGTTTGCAAATATCTTTTGATTCTTTCTCTCTTTCCAAACTTTGACGTAATAATTCAGCTCTGCGTTTCCTATGCAGAAGTTTTTTCTCACTAGCCATTTTCTCTGCTGCTATTTCACGGCGTCTTTTGCCTCTTTGGGATTGTTCTGTGTGATATTCTTGTTCAGCAATGGCTTGTTCCTCTCTAGTCCAGGTATTTTTATCAATCGTGTGGTTTTTTTATTCATATAGTAGACCATGTAAGGGTCATTGTTTGGTGCTGCGATTTGGCTACAATGAGTAGTATGACAATACGATCAAAGGGGATGGAGTCTGTAATAAGGACGACGCTCAGGAGGGTAGTAGTCGAAAAAGACGGCGACTATACCAAAAATATATAATAGTATATAATATATTAAGGAAAAATATGTCACTCAGTCTCAGAAGCGAAACGATTTAGTGCCATTTTTTGAGCATTGCCATTAATTGTTGTGCCCATAAAATGGCAAAACAACTGCTCTTACTGAGGCATGTGTCGTGTAAATGGGCACTGCTCAAAATGTAGCAGTGTTTTTGCGCATATACTTCCATGCTAACTCAAACGCACTGCATTTTGAAGCACACTGCACTTTTTTAGTAATTTTATGCGCATATATGCGCGTATACTGCACATAAAATGGCACAACCGCTTGAAACAAAAAAATAAACCCACTAAAAAACCAGTACTTAGTTTGCACACTGTACACAAAATACAAACTTTTAGTATAGACATACAAAAATAAAATCCAAAGCAATACATAAATAGGTTTTTTGTGTATTGTATTGTGTTGTGTATTGCAAACAAGCGTTTATGGCTTCAATAGACCCTACAGAAACGCAAGAATTACTGACTGATGCTATCTCAGCAAATGACACGCTTTCCTGAAGCTCAATGGTTACCCTAGACAGCATTGTGTCCATTAGAAGCGTGATTTGATCGTCGGAATTTAATATTTATTATTAAGAGACTCACTAATTTGTAAAGTGGATGGTGTAATGAAAAGCAAACTAGTTTGAGATATGTCTTGTGATATCGGTTACGCCTCCGCCATTAAGGTGGGAGGAGTGGAAAGGGAAAAATTTTGTACAGATGACAACCCCCCAACTACCTCCCTCGGCTCCCCACCAATTATAACTTCCTCTGCTGTACTTTCCTCTTGACTACTTCGTTGTCTTTTGCTAGCAGTCAATGTCATGTCCCAAAGAGTCAATATGTATGGATTAGTAGAAACAGTGTCTAAATAATTACAAAAGAATTGGATTGGTTCATTTGTGCAACTTGGTCTTACAAATTTGGTCCTTCTGGTGGGTTCCCTCTTTGGTCGTCAACAACTGGGGCTTCTCTCTGAAAGAGAGAGAAACCGTATTGGTCCCTCTCCTCCTGAAGAAAGGTGGGTCCAACCGATCCAACCGCAGGTGGAACCCAGGGATCTACCGCCTCTGTACCAATGCTGGGACCCTCGATATTACTGGGTGGTGGGATAACCGCTACTTGATTTGAAGGACCTTGCTGCACATTAGAGTAGTTACCGTTTCCCATGTTTGGCTGAGTAACACGAGGCGTATAACCACTATTTGCAGAATTATTAAAATTTTGTTGTGAATAATTACCTTGTTGAGGATTGACGTTCTGTGAGTATTTATTTTGGTTTTGCGCATAATTAGTTTGGTTTTGATAATTTTGTTGCCGTACATCATTATACCCAGTATTACTATTGTTATTGCTAAATGGCCAATTATTAAACCTATTGTTTGGGTTAAGATTTTGACCTCCCCGATAATTACCCCTATTGTTTCCGGGTTTAGACCAGTAGGAATGACTATAATGTCCCACGCGACCACAATAATTGCAGATTGGCCGGCCATCCGGCGTCCAACGTCCATTATTGGCATTCCTGGAGGTAGGATGTTTGCCTGGTTATTTGACTCTTGTTCTTGGTAATTAGAAGGGGGTTTTCCCCATTCTGATTTTGTGGGTTATTAGCATTATTTGTGTTCTGACAAGGCACGCCACGCGTATTCCTCCCCTCGCGGTTGGAGGGACCTCCCCCACCACGTGGAGAAAAATTAGCGGGCACCAAATATGAGACGAGAGATTTCTTATTTTGATCAAGCTTAATTAAGTCCTCAGCCTTACTTGCTTTACGAACAGCTTCAACGTATTTATGTGGACGATGAAACATACCTAACTCTTGTTTAATACTGGCTTTGAGACCATTCCAGAAATATGGTATGCGATTTTCAGCGTGCTGTTCCAGAGAATAACTCTCTGCTGGATAGGCTGCGTTAACTAACTTACAAATTTGGGCTGCAAATTGTTCTACTGGCTCATTTTCAGCTTGTACTCTTGTGTGAAGTTTACTGGCTCATTTTCAGCTTGTACTCTTGTGTGAAGTTGATCTGCAACTGAACCAGTTAAATTTTCAAAAGTTTTCTGCAATTGCTCAAGAACTAAGCTATAATCCTCACGTATATAAGAGTCTAGATCATCATAAGTTTCTTTGGCTAGTCCTTCAAGAGCATGACCGATATAAAGTACCCGGTCTTCCCAAGCAACTCCACCTGCTTCCATGATCGCTTGAAATTCTCGTAACCAAGCTCCCAAAGCGATTGTATTTTTCTCCCCGCTGAATTTTTTAAGGGAAGGGGGAAGAGTTTAGAGAAATCCTATTTCATATACCGAGTTGTCCTTTACTGCAAAACAGGTTTTACTGGTGTTTTTTGATTGCAGGTGAAAAGTTGATCATTAAATCTTTGAGGAGGGTCGGTCTAAAATTGTAAATAGAGCCAACGGAAACTTTGGGGTGGAGAGGGGCAGATGGATTACCCCGCATGCCACTATTGGTGTCCGTCCCCGCAGTTGCTTGCTGACTTTGTTCAAATTTTTGAAGTCGTTTTTGGGTTTTGGAAAAAAAGGACATTGCATTCCCAACCAATTGTGTCAAATTGGCTACTTGTTGTTCAATATTTGAAATTTTAGGGTCAGGTTGAGAGTTCCTCCTGAACCAAGAAAGTCTCACTTCCACCCCCTGAGTGGAATGAGGTTGGCTACTTACGGAATCCTCAGAAGATTTGGTACTTGATAAATGCTCATTAGAAAGAATCCTACGAATCCTCCACATTATCCTATAGGATTAATGTGGAACATTAAACCTACGGGTGTGAAAAAAGTAGGTTGACTTTTAGTCAACCTTGCAAAAAGTTTTCAATATGTGTCGTCCAACAGAGAGCGTTTGGACTTAGAAATGCAAGGGCTTATTTAGCTGTTACCTATTTGAATAAGCTGAAACAGTAAGGCAACGGGTTAGCGGAAGTTAGAGCGGATAAAGCTATCAGCTCTTACAAAAATAGTTATTTATGTTGACATTGACAATGAAGACAATCGTACTGCGTACTGTTAACTATATGACGTAATCATGGAGAAAATCATGGCGTGCGCAGAAAAGAGAGAAAAGGTGAGCTGAAGTTTTTCAGCTCTTACAAAAATTTATGAGTACAAACTTTTTTAAAAAGGTCATTGGGTTTCGAAGTCGTAGCGTTGATTTACCTAAAAAATACTTAAGGTCAGAATGAAACCTTACAATGTTGGGGGCAAAAAATGGATAAGACTAAATGCTTCAGCCCCGACAAAAAGTGAACCAAAAAGATCCATTGGCACAGTTTCTACTCTTGTCAAACAGAAAACGTTAACCAGTAGAGATTATATGTATGCTGTAAAGCATTAACGTGTTGGGTGCAAAACAAAAGGTAGCAAAGCTGATGATTTTCAGCTTTTTCAAAAATACCAAGTAAGAAACAGAGGAATACAGTTTTTCGGTTGTTGAATGGAAGGCATTAAATAATGGGGGTGAAGTTTACGCTATGGAACATTAACGCGTCCAGTGCAACAAGAGAAAGTTGTTTCTGAGGAATTTATTAGAAAATTCCCCTGCAAAAAGTCACGGGAATGAAAGAACAGTCTCTTTCAGAACAGCGGCAGGAAGATTTAAGAAGGGCACAAATAACGCCCTTGGAACATTAACAAAACGGTTGAAAAACCAAAGTCTGAAAGTTAGGACTGTTATTTCAGTCCTCTTCAAATATTCTGCAGAAATATGTAACTTTTTGGATTTTTATGGATTCCAATCGAAGGCTTAACCTCAAGTGATGTGATATTACTGAGATGAAATCAAGATGTAACGGGTTTAAAATTTACAGCTGATTAGTGAACTTAACTCACAGTTAAGCTCCACAAAAAGTTACACCAAGGTCTCAACTTTGATTGAAAAAGCGAAAACAGAATACTTGAAGGATAGTCAGCAATTTCTACACCCAATATTATTTCTTTTGCAAAACATTAAAAATACTAGTGTATTTTTATTAAAAATAAGAGGTATTGGCAATAGGGGGACCACCGTGTTGGGACTGTGTCATGTAAGATTATTTTAAATACAGTAATATGCGAGATCTCGCGTTAAAGACAGTTTGTTTTGTAATTTATGAATGGATGCAATGCGAAGCGTAGCGCTGAGCGCCTAAGTGTTTGTTTATAAATTATTACACTATGTGATTTATTAGAAAAACTACACTACGGTAACTAACCGCGTTGCGGCGAACATGTTTAGTAATATTTTACGCACAAAAGACAAATTTAACTCTTGAGCAAACGTTAGGCTTTGGCCTGAAAAAGCACAGTGTTTTTGAGCATTTTAAAAGTGGTTTTGAACCGACTACAAGTTAACAATTTTAAAAAATAACACATAAAAAAATAAAATAATAAGGAGAAAATCAATTTTAGATCACTAGTACATGTACATGGAGTGCCAAAGCACTATTTTATACGCAGAGGACTTTTGAAAGCGAATTTTTAAAAAAACATAATTTTGTGTTTTAAAGAAAATTTGTTAATGAAACACTTATAAATTTAACACGAGATGTTGGACGGAGAGGGTTTTTGACAACCGTCGCTGTTAGGCGCTAAACCTTCTAACTTAAAAAACAAAATTACTTAATGTATTAGACTCTACGTGAAATTTTCCGCAAAAAGGTACCTGCACCAGTTGCTTACTGAGTCGGAGCCATTCTGCCAAATCTGCTTAGTCATGATGTCGCCAAGGGAATCCCTATCTCATGAAAATAACCTGGTCAGCCACCAGGTTATTTTTTCTCAACAAGCTTCCCTACCTAAGCTGGCCTTAACCAGCTGCAGCCTGCAGAAGTCGGCCATCTAACGGTACTCACAACAAAAATAGGCTTAAATGCAAATAAAACTAAACTATGGCATGTCTGCCGACTTATGGGGGGGTTCCAATCCAACGGTAGACCGACTGCTCAATAACTAATACCGCAAAAACAATAATAAGAAACCGCCATGTGCCCACACACCGTGCGGAGCAAAAAACCTGCTTGAAATTGTTTAAAATGTCACGCGCGGCGACCGGCGCGAAATTACGGTAATTTTAATATGACATGAAACGCGCATGAAAGTTGGGCGGAATGACAAGTTATAATTAGCGATAATTAATTAGTTTATTTGTTAACCTAACTTGCCACGCGCTCTCCGCCACACAATAAATGGCTATTATAATGACTTCCTTTCCATTTTAATTTGCCAAATTAAAATGACTACTATGCCATTATAACGGAGGGTGCCATTTAAATGGAGAGGCTCATTATAATGGCCTACTTTTTCGTACTTTTTTATATAGGAGTTGCACATTTTTCAGTATATTATATATATTTTTGATAATACCAGCGTAAAAATTCCTTCGACATTTGACTTTCTTACAAATTACATTCTTGTAAAAAATACCATCGGGTAATTTGACAATCTGACTGATTGATTGACCTTCGGGCTTATTTTTCCTGAACCTAAGCAAAATCTAAAAATCAAGCTAAGTTGATTGATGGTCAATTAGTCAGAATGTAAAATTACCGACGGTATTTTTACCAGAATGTCATTTGTCAAAAGTTTTTTTACCGAAGGTATTTTTACGCAGGAATAATTACTGGGAACGGGGAAAAAGTAAGATTCACACCTAAAAAGTCGTTTTCGCTTAGTTTAACTGGGTTGGTACTAGTCCCGTACATGTACCAATTATCAATTACCAGGCTTAGTTTTAGGCTTTTGCTTAGGCTCAGGTTTTGCTTAGGCTTAGGTTTTGTTTAGGCTTAGGCTTAGGTTTTTCTTGGGTTTAGTTTAAGTTTAGGCTTTTGCTTAGGCTTGGGTTTTGCTTTGGTTTTGCTTAGGCTTAGGTTTTGCTTAGGTTTAGGCTTTGCTTAGGTTTTTGCTTAATAGGCGTAGGGTTAGCTCAGGGTTAGGTTTTGTTTAGGCTTAGGCTTAGGTTCCGTTAAGGCTTAGGCTTTTGCTTAGGCTTAGACGTTGAGCATTGACTATCCTTAACCGTTGACTCTGGCTGCCCATAATATAAAACTCCATAAAATTGAATTTCTTTATTTGACAAGGTATATAAATGTGAATAGGAGCGTATATAAATAATAACTAAAGGCTTTTATTATTCCAAACAAAATGTTAAAGTTAAATTTTTAATGTGTATATGTATATAAAGAGAGTATTTTTTGTCCATGCTGAAAAGCCCATGGCTTAGAAATAAACTTTGAATTGAAATAAAAAAACCTCTATACAAGTGCACAGTTTAAACGTGTGTCTCTAAAAAAAATATTTTACAAAAGGTCTTGGTGGTCAAAATGGTCAAAATCGATAAAAATCCCATATTTGTATAAGATATTTCACTCTTCTCCTTTTTTATTTCAAGAACAGGTATTTAGCGTTGGTGTTTAATTTTCATGGTGATATTCTGATAGATAATCATCAATAACATATATTTCAAAAATATAACATATATATATATATATATATATATATAACAAAATTTCAATTGCTGCATTAAATAGAATTTTAAAATTGATTTCTCAATGTTTATACAATTAGGATGTTTATGGCTTTGCAATAAACTTGGAGGAATTCCGGATTAAAAAACTTCTGTGGGTTCTGTCAACATAAAAACATCGCAAATATCTCACTGTAAAAGATAGTTACATTTTTACTGAGGAAATTCTGGTAGGATAGGCGGGGTATATTTTGGTAAAATATCTGAGAACTTGAAGAATTTGATAATTGATAAACCAAAAAACCCCCGTTGTTAAGAATACACTTTGTAGTATAAAAGTTTTTGCCAAAAAAAAAACACGGCAAAACGATAGATGGTAAAGCATTTTTAGAAGGTAGAAGTAAAGCACAATTCGATTTAAGACGGGTTATATCAAAAAAAAATTTTTACTTTGTTCCCAATATTTTGGCTAGTTTATTTATTGAAATGATTTTTATGATAAGATGCCACTAAACTAAAAATTAAAGTACCTAATTAAATAATCAAAGCGTGGTATAGGGAAAAATACTAAAAGAAGAAGCAGAAAAATTCCTGAAAATAACGTTATTTAAGAAAAAATGGTTTGCAACTACAGTTTATGGGATAAAATACAACAATATTATAGTAACAATGTGTAAATACACACTAAATAACAGCAATGTAATTGAAAATATGTTTTTAAAAGCGTTTCTTAGTCAAATTTATGATTTTAAAAGTTGTTTTAGATTTCACCGATGGCCCATTTTTAAGAGTCCATGAATAGTCATATTTGATGGTGTTTTCGGACTAATTGCTGGAAATTGGCTAATACTGGTTGGTTAGGACTTAGTCTCCAGCCTCTCGTTCTCGTAATCGTAAGAAAACCCGGGCCTTTTATATGAGGCTGAGTCATAAATCAGGACGGCTCTATCGTCTTTATTGATTTATTTTAATTTAAACTTGATATAAAATCAAGTAGATCTCATTCTCTACTATCCATCCATATTTTTAGTTTTAAAATCACTCCAGTATTTGGTGAGAGATTGAAATTTTTCCTTACAAGAGGCTGGGAGCGTGTTATGTTACGAGAGGCTGTTACGAGAGGCTAATTTAATTCTCGTGAGACAAGTCCAAAGTTTAAATGTGTCCCCTTAAAATCTATATTTAAAAAAAATCGTACTAAAGCTACGTGTGTGAAATATGATCACATAATTTCTCCCCCCTTTTCAAAATTTTTTCAGATCTTGTTCAAATCTAAAAAACAAATTGCGGCATTATATACCCTACTAGCAGGATACCATAAAGCATAGCTGTACAAATTTTCAGTATGTTATACCCAGTATTTATTGTAAAAAGCTAATAAAAGTAAAAGGGGGGAAAATTTCTCAAGACTTTTTCCCCCCTTTTCAGATTTTATAGCAGTTGCGTGAAGTTTGCCCGCGCAATTTTTCTTACTTTTAAAATTTTACAAAAAATCCTTTTAGAATACTTTAAAATCTGAAAAAACATAACAGTATGATTAAAAACACAAGTAACATGGTCTGTAGTATTATTATACAAGATTTAGGAATGTTCTTTCGAGTATTTATTTTTAAAAAAACCAATAAAAACTAAAAAGGGGGAAAACTTCTTGGGACTTTTACTCTCTTTTTAGGCGGTTTTAGTGTAATTTTTTTTAGCAAAAGTTACTTATATCTATTAAAAATTGTTAATATTTCTTTTTTTATATAAAATTTTTATTTTATTATTATTGTTAAACTTCTAAAATAAAATATGAAAAAAAAGAAAAAAAAAAAGTTTTAATTATATTTTTTAACTTTAAAAAAATGTACAACATTTTATGACCATATCATGGACACCACATGCGCAAATTTCATATGGATGTTTTTTCAGATTTTAAAGTATTCTAAAAGGATTTTTTGTAAAATTTTAAAAGTAAGAAAAATTGCGCGGGCAAACTTCACGCAACTGCTATAAAATCTGAAAAGGGGGGAAAAAGTCTTGAGAAATTTTCCCCCCTTTTACTTTTATTAGCTTTTTACAATAAATACTGGGTATAACATACTGAAAATTTGTACAGCTATGCTTTATGGTATCCTGCTAGTAGGGTATATAATGCCGCAATTTGTTTTTTAGATTTGAACAAGATCTGAAAAAATTTTGAAAAGGGGGGAGAAATTATGTGATCATATTTCACACACGTAGCTTACGTACGATTTTTTTAAATATAGATTTTAAGGGGACACATTTAAACTTTGGACTTGTCTCACGAGAATTAAATTAGCCTCTCGTAACAGCCTCTCGTAACATAACACGCTCCCAGCCTCTTGTAAGGAAAAATTTCAATCTCTCACCAAATACTGGAGTGATTTTAAAACTAAAAATATGGATGGATAGTAGAGAATGAGATCTTCTTGATTTTATATCAAGTTTAAATTAAAATAAATCAATAAAGACGATAGAGCCGTCCTGATTTATGACTCAGCCTCATATAAAAGGCCCGGGGTTCTCCTAATGAGAACGAGAGGCTGGAGACTAAGTCCCAACCAACTGTCACGATCCCCTGATTGTATAAAAAATTTTAGTTGACGCTATATAGCCACATGTTATTCCAATTTTCTTTGATTGTAAACTTTCTAGACAGAACATAAAAAGCAAGCACTTAATTACAGACCTGTGCACTGCCCCCCCCCCGGGTTAAAACGGGGGGGGAATTCCAAAATGGGGGGGGCCCCTTTTTTGGAACGGGGGGTGGCAATAAAACGGGGGGAGCAAGCAGGGGGGAAAGAAAAAAAAAAGAGAAAAAAAGGGGAAAAAAAGAGAAAAAAAGAAGGGAAAAGGGAAAAAAGGGACAAAAAAAAAAGCGGAAATAAGGTAAAAATAGGTCTAAAATGGCTTAAAATACATTGAAATAGGCTAAAAACTGCAAAAAATTCGCGATGATGGTGTCATCATAGGTCAAAAATGGTGTCATAATTTTAGGATACTTTTTCATTTTTTTGGCCGGGGGGGCAATAAAATGAGGGGGGCAAATCCTCCAATAAAACGGGGGGGGGGGGCATTTTCAGACCGTGCACAGGTCTGTAATTATATACTGTGCTGTTTTTTTATATCCACATCAGCAAGTTATTAAGATCCCACGATGAAGTAATCACCAGAACTGCCACATAAGCTTTATAAGACGACTATGAAACGCGCTGTAAAAGCTTATATGAACAGTCTGTGATTTTAAACTGAATAAGTTGAAGTTAAAAATAAAATATTCTTAACTTATACATAACCACTCTCTCAAATAGTACAAACAACTGTAAACCCAATGCTTGGCGGTGATTTCAAAACAACAATTAAGCAAAGAAAAAAGTCCACAGTGCTGCACATTAGAATCCACTCAAAGTCAAGGATGCAATACGGATTAAAATGAATTGACTTAAGCTCCTTGTTCCCAGCAGGTTTCAGTTGGCGTTTTGTGCATTAGTTTTAAACGCCCTTGGTGTTGCACTCGTCAGTAAGACCACCAAGCCTAACAACACATTTATATATATGCATAAACAAACAAGCAAATTTACAACAAAAGATGCAAAACAAAAAAAAACATTAACATTAAAACAGAGGAGAACTAGAATAAATTGTTGTGATTTTTCGCCATTTTATATAATAAATTTGACAGGTAATAAAGAACATTTATAGCCTTATTTTTAAAACCTTTAGCAAATGTTCTTGCTGGGCCTTTAACTATAATTTTTCAAAAATAAAAATAAAACAAAAATGAGTAAAATAGAGTAGTTAAACAATAATCTTGAACAGTTATTTGATTAAAAAATGATAAAAACAATTTATTACTTAAAAACTCTATTAAAAGGCAACAAGAATAAAATTTGCATATACTTAAGTGTATAGACCAAAAATTCTAATTTGTGGGTAAAATATTTTATAAAAAAAAACAAAATATACACAATACAAAACAAATAAATACATAAAAGTTTTTTAAAAAGCTTAGGAATTAAACTAAATATAATTAACAAAATCACAGACACAACCAAAAAACAAAAAGACCCATCATGGCCATGGGTCAAAACATTTATCCCATCGTGGGATAATAGCATAAGTCAAAATTTTTGTTGGGAATGTCAAAATAAGGTAAAGAAAAATAAATTTTATTATATTCATGTAAAAAACTCAGATCCGGCCAAGATCCAGTTTAAAAAAAGATCCGTCCAGACCGGACCGAATCCAAAAATGGCCGGATATACCAGATCCACCAGACCAGACCGGATATCCGGTCCGGCCCTAGACACAAGTTGCATTTTTGGGTATCCTATCCCTCTACACTAAATAATATAGTTTTGCTATTAGTTAGCGGTTTTGTAAAAGACTCTTAACTAAACATTTTTTATTCATTCATAATTTTTCAACTGACTTCTGTTTTCTTTTTTTTCTGCTACATATATGTGAGCGACTAGGTATTTGGAAGGCAGAGTTTAAGATTTTTGAGGTTACATTCGTTCGTTCACATAAAATTGTATTCACCATAACAGCGAACTACTTATTTTTCAAAAAAATCTCCTCATCGTAGTTTTCGTCCTGTTTTCTATGTCCTTTTGTTATAAAGAATTTTTCAAGGGTTAGTCTAAATATCTTAATAGGTATTCATATACAAATTAAAAACTCTGAGGTTTTAGTAGGTGTGTTTATCTATTTTGCCTTTTTTTGAGACGGCACACAAATTTTTCAACTTAAGGATTTGTTCATAAGGTTTTTTAACGGGAAAAAGGGCTTTCTGGCTGTTAGCAATCACGTACTTGAGCAAACAAAATTAAAATTCGTAATTGTCGTAATTGGATACAACTTATGCATTCTGAATTTCGGTTGTTATAATGTAAAATATAAACTAATAACGCTACATTATAAAAAGTCATTTATATTTTCCTATTTTAACTAGCTATACCTATACGTATATATTTAAAAATTATTATAACAAATAGTTCTGAAACTCATTTTTTTGATTTATAGTTATTTTTTTTTAAATTAGTCAATATTTCAGTTGTTCTGTCTGACATCGACATGGGACTGCAAAACAACATTTTTTCACAATAAAATCTTTCTTCACTAGTTTTCCTAATGAACCCAACTTTATGTCTGGAGGAATAAGGAACCAGCTCTTTAAGAACCCAGAACCAGTTATTATATTATAAAATATATCTAATATAATTTTTTGCTCATCAAAAGGTCATCAAAAATTATTTTTTATTAAAAAAGTTACAATCTGTGCATAGTAATAGTTACAATTTTTGAACAATAAACTTTTATTACAAGTTAAATCATTAATTTTGCTTCTATCAACAAAAATGAATCAAAAAGGTTCAGTTTAAAAAAAGTTATAAAAAAAAAACAAGAAACTTTTAACGTTTCGAAAGGAAATGACATATTTTGACCAAGATATGCCGAAGGTATATATAATTAAGCCATAGATTTTTTTTAAAATGATAAATGGCTGAAGCATTTCGGTAGTTGACTGGGTAAACAGCTATCGGATGTCAAACCTCAAAACGTCACCTTGATGTTGTTGTTACCCCTAAGCTTAATAAGTGTTGGCGTTTTTTAACCCAGCTGTCACCACGTAAGTAGTCTAAAATACACGGCTGTTGTTAAACTCATTGATAATAAATAAATCCAATTTTGTAAATATTAATCATAAAAGAAATTAGGGCAGTACTAAAATGTTTTTTTATATTTTGTGACAATTTTTTTTCTTT
>JASAMX010018238.1:0-15731 GCA_030248175.1 Microlaimidae sp. YZB2_3 | reverse complement strand
TTATCTTCGATTTTGATTTTTTTTTTGTAAAAATCTTACACCTGTCCCAATAGACCACAAAAATTTTTTCAACAAAATATCTCCAGTGCTTTAGGAGTTATTACCCCCCACAATTGGCGTTTTTCGACAACTCTGAACGTGAAAAATTGCTCAATGGGTGTGCTCAAAAATTGCTCAAAAAGTAAAAGAAAAAACGTTGTGAAAACTTCATAAAATCAATGCCGCTGTTTGATGTTTGTAACTATTATCATTTATCAATTAAATTTTATTATCATTTAACAATTATCATTTATTACTATAAAGCTAATTATAAAGCTAGCTACATATCATTTTATTTAAAAACTACTAATCATATTTATACTTTTCACTTAAAGCTATTTAACTTTTTTAAAACTACTAATCACTCTATAGAGTAGATAACTCTAAGTGGTCGAGAATTCAGACGATTATGTTCATAATCGATTTGGACAATTGCGCACTTTGTGTGTTGAGGCTGAGGATGTGGCAAAGTGGTAGAACGTTTATCTTACGTACTAAAGGTCCCGCAATCGAGTCCCGACTAAAATTCGCTACATTTAGATAATATATTAATCGCTTGATGGTATTTTTATGTACAGTATTTGATTGTTCAGTTAGCGCAAAGTAATATTGGTCTTGTGTACCCTAATTTATGAGAAACAAACAGATAAATAAATTTGAGAGTCGCGAAAGCAGTTTTATTCCTTCTATTATCTCTATTTGAAATTTATAAATTGTTATCTTAAAGTTTTTAATGATGCTGTTATACTTATACTTTATTATAGGTGGCGAAAGCTTACACCACAAACATCATGAGGCCATTCGAGGCGACAGGTTATCTGAAAATTGATCAAGGGCATGCGGAAATATCAGACCGAATTTTCGGAAATAAAACTTTGCCAAATGAGCGTTTGTAATTACATTAGTTGTTTATTTTTATTTATTGATATACCAAAGTTTAATTCAGCTTTTTCTAAACTTGTAAATCAACTTTTTAAATTTTAAATAATTAGCAAGGATTTTGTTTTCAATGGCATGACAATGTCACGCAGAAAAAAACCACAGGCGAATTTAAAAAAAAATTTTTATACAAGATGTAAAAACTGCGGATTTCAATTTAAATAAACATATTTTAGTTTTCAATAGATAGATTGATGGTTCATTTGCCCAACAAATTTGCATGTTATTTACGTATTACTTTGAGCTCTGAGCGCAAAGAACAGAAATGGTATCAAAATGCGAATATTTCTATTTTAGAAACGTTATAAACCAAATAATTGCTTTTTAAAATGTTTTCTGATAAATATTTTTATTTGCAAAAAGCAGGAAATTCACTCATTTGATCATTTATGCCTCTGTTATTTATTTTATATGCATTCAATTTGTATGCTGAATGGTCTAATTGGCAATTAAATGGTAATTGCTACTTTATTCAAAAACAAAATTTACTAAAAACGCGATTGTTTGGTTTTATGTGATTTTGAAATTAATTGATTGAGTTTTAGGGGTTTGGACGAACACAGAGTGTGCAATTTTGCTTTTTCCGCTATGCAGCATACCGCGCAAGAGGTGAGAAACATTGGAGTGCAAATGATGATACGAGCTTATAAACAAGGTGAAAATAGCTTTTTTGTAGTAGTCCGCACAACACGCAGCAAAAAACTACAATAACTATTAATTCAATTTAATTCGTACAGAATATATGCGATTGAACTGAATTTGCATATATAAATCACAGAGCTTTGTGTTTTTGTTTTTATTATACCAATTTTTATCTTAGAATTTTTTTTACATTGAAATATAAACGAAATTACTTTTACATATTTAAGCTAACTTCCTAACACTAATTAAATGTTGTTTGCATTTTTTTCACAAAGAGTCAATTTATAGTTCAAAACAAAAAAGTATAAACATGTCATAAAATTACTTTGTTACTAAAAATCTGTTTAAAAAAAGTCAGTTTGTTAGTATATTTGTCTTCATGAACTCTCGCGAGGAAAATATGTTTTAAAAAACCCAAAAACAAAAGTAAAATTAGGTTGAAGCTTGGCAAATTATGGTTGAATTATATCTGGCTGACGCTAAAAATTAGAATGCAGACATGAGGGGACCAATTAAAATTGTGTGGTAATTACGTTTTTTTTAAACGAATAAGAACGCAGAATTTTTTTAATTCCACCTTTTCACAAAATATACAAAAATTAACCAACTTTAGCCCTTAAACATTTTGCATTTAGGTTACAAATTAAGTAATTTGATAAATAATTATTAAAATACAGTTTTTAATCTTTTTTATTAATCCAATTTAGTGAAAAATTTTGAATGTTCTTGTTGTTAAATAGTCGATTCAATACTGCAAATATCGCGGTCAGCTAGATTTTATTTGCCTATAAGTGAAAATTCATGAAAAGACATTATTCTTGTATATTATATTTAAACCTCGAAAAACTAAACCAGCTGGATGACATTCGTTTTTAACAGGTCACTCACTCACTGCCGATATAAACTTTTTGATAGTCCTTTTTATGCATTTTTTTTCAAAAAGTTTCCTTCAAGCTGTCTCAGCCCACAGCCTGTAGTGTAAAAAGTGCACTTAGGCACAAATATGCTTGAGAGATTCCGCAATATATGCGCAGGCGATTTGAAATTAATAAATACAGGTAACAAACAGATCGTGAGGCAATTCTTGCCGCCGGACGACTCCAAAGCCATCGCCAAAAACCCACAGCACCGTCATTTGTATGACGAAATCGATCGGATCGACGGAAAACCGCCAAGGGACTGGCCGAACCCCATGCCATCTCACAGACTGGAGCGCGAAATTAGCAATGTTTCCAATGTGGATACCAAGGCTATTCAGGTTAGAAAAACCGGGCCAGGTTTATCTTTATATGACTCTAAAAATACAACAAAGTTTTTGGCGCGATACAATACGGTAAAATTGTTTGCTATTGAAATCACTTTTTTTAAACAGCCTCAAGCACATAGAAATATATCTAGTATGGATATCAAGGTTATTCAAGTATAACCAATTCTTTCAAGTTTGTAGCTTGTAGCCAAAGGGACATTTATTGTTGGCAGAAATTAATTTTGCTTTTTATTATTAAGTTATGATATGTTTTTACTGAAAGTAAAGACCGCACCCCTTAGAAAACGGCCACTCAATAATTTTTTCTAGACTTGTTTTACAAGAAGTTTTACTAAAAAATATAAGCTGCAGCGCATGTACCAACATTAAATAGTTTATTTGAATTAAATATAAATTAAAAAAATTTATAGGATTTGAGAAGACAAAACAAGGAACTAAGACAATTGCTGCAGCGAAATCCAAGCGAAAGATCCTTAATATCGAACAAATCGAAAAAATCAACGAAGTCTACAAAATCAGTCAAATCAAACATATCAAAAAAGAGTGCGCCGACTTCTCTGCCAAAGTTCAAGCAAAAATCACCTCTTACAAAACAAATAAGTTCTGAATCAGAGACAAGCAGAATATCAACGCGAAGTCTTCCGACTCAAAGGTTTTATTTTGTTTCTCCTGTTTTAAGTTTTTAATATTTGTACTAGTGATGTTCCTCGGGGCTTCGAGCTCCGGAGCAGAGCTCTATTTTTAGGACCTCCGCCCTATTATTTATACTAATTCTATGAACAATTAAGGCTAACGGTAATTCCCATGGACCATGGACCAACATGGAGCCAACATGGACCCGCCCATGAGGGTTGAAATTTAACAATACAAAACAATATAAAGCTGTTAGTGCACTTCAGGCTTAGGCTTAGGCTTAGTGTCAACCTAAGCCTAAGCCTAAGCCGTTTAAAAGTTAAAACTAACAACTTTATATTGATTTGTATTGTTAAAGTGAGTCTTTCACCCCTCATGGGCGGGTCCATGTTGGGTCCATGTTGGTCCATGGTCCATGGGAATTACCGTTAGCCACAATTAAAGAGTGATCGCATGGATTGTTTTTTTGTAACCTAAATTTTTTCCAAAACTTCTCTAAACCAATGAAAAAAATTCTACAAATACAAATGGAGTAGTGTAAAATGTATTTCAATCTTAGATAAGCCTCAAAGCACTCATTTAAGTACGGACCTCCGGAGCTCCCTCCGCTTTGAATGGCCGGAGTTCCGGAGCATGATACTGGAGGGTAGGAACATCATTAATGTTTACTCAATTAAGGAAGAACCGTTATAGCTATACCGCTATCAATTCTTTAATTATGCAAGTCGTATGTCCTATAAAAGCTGAATGGAATAACATACTTTTACACACTTACATACATTTTATCCAAAGCGAAAAACTTATACAGTTTTATGATGAGTGGTGCCATTTTTATGGACTGTAAATAAGCCAAAAAAACAAGATCTCTAGTGTTTGTTGTCAGGACAAAATCATAAAAAATAAAAACAAATAGTTTACTGCTAAGAGACGAGACGAGAGATATAAAATATCAAGCCATTAACAAATTATAAAAAAAGCTATCTCATAAATTTAAACAAAGAATAATAAAACATAATAAAGGTTTGGTCAGGAAAACAATTATGCAGACACTATGGTTTAAAATGGCGATTCTTTAGTCAATCCTTTGAGTATTTAACTGTTTTACTATATCAATGGTCGTATAAGCGGAGAATTTTTTCTAAAGTTTCTTCCTATACCCTGGTAAGGAATGGTTATTTTTCTAATAAAAACACACTTACTCTTCGTACATGGTGGTATCAATACTAGTGATGTACTTCGGAGCTCCAAGCTCCCGAGCTCCGGAGCGGAGCTCCGTTTTTAGGAGCTCCGGAGCAACCCCCGGAGCTCCGCCCTTTTTTTGTGCTAATTTTATGAATAATTGAAAGGCAATGCTATAGATTGAACTAAATCTTTCAAAACTGATTAAAAACGATAAAAATACTCTTAAAACGCAAATAAAGTAATTTTGAATGCTTTTCAAACTTAAGCTTAAAATCGTTGATTTAAGAGGCGAAGCTCCGGAGCTCCCTCCGCTTTAAATGACCGGAACTCCGGAGCATGATATTGCAGGGTAGGAAGATTACAAATCAATACATGACATTTACAAAATTCCAACTTGTTTCTGTTTCTCATCTTTCGCAACTTGAAGGCATTGCCTCCTACGGTTTTCAAAAAAATTTTTTTAAAGTTCTAATAACCTCTCAACTGTGAGGTAAATACCTGACTCCAAGACATTTTTGTTTTTCACTTCTTGCTTTTTAAACTTTTTTTTACTTTTCTAAACCAACCTTTAAAAAGTTATAAAATCCAATTAGTAAAGCTAAAACCAAGCTTCAAACTGGACAATTGTGCGAGTAGTTTTTTATGGATAGCACAAAAATTAGACTGCACTAAAACCAGAGAACATCAATATATATTTTGACGTCCACAAATACTGCTTCTTATATTGTTTGCTCTATCTTGGGTTCAAAAAATAGCCACAAGACACGCAAAACTTTTTATGAGACACTTTATGTTTTGGATTTTTATACGTTTAACAAAACCAGCAAATCAAGTAACCAGGCGACATCAATTGAACTTAAGAGCGAGTTTTTTTGTGCGGAAGCGTTTCTAGCGCCATCTGCTCCACCCGTGTGGTAAAATAGGGAATACAAAAAATATTTTTCGCCTTTAATAAAAGTCAAACGTGCTTTTAAGGTTTCAAACTGGTTCTTTTCTACGGCGCGTCATTTTAATAGTCTCGATCATTATGAATTTTACCAATAAAAGTTCAGGTTTGGTCCGCTTTTTTTTAAGAAAAAAATCCTTATTTGTTAAATTACAGAATGTGAGAACGAAACATAAACTCAAAAAACGCAACACAAGATTAATAAAAATAAATTTTATATATGTCTACGCCTTCTTGCAGGCCTGACATTTATCTTCTTATACTTTTATTTTTCGGTTATATTACTCTCCATATCTTTATTATTTAATTAAAACATCGTTTGTTAAACCGCTTATTTTTTTATCTATCCGAAGACCGTGCTCCGTTTTAATTTGTGGCGGAAACCGAAATAGTTTCCAGCGCCATCTACTTCAACCGCGCAAAAAAAGGCGAAAACAACAAAGTATTTTTTTAATTCTTGCATTACTGATGACAAAATTAATTCAAAGTTTAAAAAAATATGTTAAGCATCGGTGGCGCGGAAACGCCACGCGGCGGTTTAGCCCACAGCACGGTGCACACTATAATTAGAGAACGTTGGGAAAAATTTTTGTAATTTATGTTCATCTTCTTCTATTTATTATCATAATTCCAAAGCTCATTATCTTAAAATCAATATTCTTTCATCTTTCAGCGGTGATTTAACCCTGCGGTACTGCACCAACTATAATCAGAGAATCTGGAGAAAATTTGTAATTTATGTTCATCATCTTTTTTTCTAATTTTTTTATTCCAAAAAATAATTGCAATCATCGGTGGCGCAGGAGCGCCCACTGCGATTTAGGCCCTATAACTATAACTAGAGCACCTGGTAAATTTTGTAATTTACGTTTATCATCTTTTTTTCTTATTTTTAGTTATATCTCACAAAATACAATCAATCATCGGTGGTGCCATCAAGCCATCGCAATCTATAGCACGCCATCGCGCCACCTATATTTAGAAACCATAGGTAAACTTTGTCTGGAGTGCCACTGCACCGCACTAACTGTAATTAAACAACATGGGTAAATTTTGTAATTTAAATTCATCTTCTTCTTATTATTATTTTTTTATTTTTATTATAAATAAATTATCGGTGGCGCGGGAACGCAACACGGAGATTAAGCTCCACGAAACCGCTCAAATTATAGTTAAAAAAGTGAGTAAATTTAGTATTATGTTCTTCTTTTACTTATTATTAATATATTATTTTTCAAACGCTTATATCTTAAAACCAGTATTCCTCCCTCGTTAATGATTGGTCATAAAAAACATGGGTTTCTTGGAAATCGCAGAAAGTTGCGAAATTATTTTTAGGAACTACTTTTCATTGATAGATAATATGTGTTTTATTGATAATATTAAAACTGTTAAAAAAGTATATCTCGGCAACGGAATGAGTACAAACATACGTCATTCCGCAGCTAAAACTATAGTTTATTCGCCTATTTTTTTAATTTAATTCAAAAAAAGTGGTAGACTAGCCCTGAAAAATGCTCAATAGCCTCAAAATAGAGCAGGGAAAAGGGCGACTTTTCCCCGGGCGTATGCTTAGACAGAAAAGATGTGGACTAGTCTGAGATAGAAATTATGTGGACTATAGGAATTTCGCATTTGGTTTGGGCACCTGCTTACTGAATAAAATTTCTTCCATATGATAATGATTTGTTTATACATTGATCTAATCACACAGCACTGTTGCAATTTTTTTTAGTCTGATAAAATGTCACTTAAAAAAATCATACTCACAGCAATCTTTGACAAGCGCTAAAGCGCCGTTTTTTCAATTAAAAGGCTATATTTGTATGTGTAATAAACAACTATAAATTTGAAAAAGTGGCGATTTCGCGCTTTTCAAAGATTGCTGTTAGTATGATTTTTTTAATTGACATTTCATCAGACTAAAAAAATGGAACAGTGCTGTGTGATTAGATCAATGTATAAACAAATCATTATCATATGGTAGAAATTTTTATTCAGTGAGCAGGTGCCCAAACCAAACGAAAATTTCCTATAGTCCACATAATGTCCATCTCAGACTAGTCCACATCTTTTCTGTCTAAACATACGCCCGAGGAAAAATCGCTCCTTTTTCCCGTTCTATTCTTAAAGCATTTTTCAAGGCTAGTTTAATATAAGAGAAAAAGCGCTCCGCGCTCTTCCCTGATTATAAAGCTTTTTAAAATCTTATCTTATTGTTACGTATCTTTAGGAGTATTGTCGTTTTTTGTGACCAATATTTTTTTAGCAAAATAATTTAACAAAAAAGGTTAAGCTATCAATAACTTTATCAAATATCTTGCACCTAACCGCAAAATTGTTTTTTTTTACATTTATTATTTTTATATAGTTTTGAAGCAAATTGGTGATTTTTTACGATTGTATTCCTAAGTTTTTAATTGCGATTTTCACTAGTAAAAATATTTGCCGTAGTAACGTCTTGCTAATCAAATTTTTGTGCTGCTTTACATTTAGAGTCTATCTTGAGGTCGTTTTATTTTATTGTTATTAGGCTGTAATCGTTTTTAAATTATGATAGTAGGTTTTATTTGTTAAATTAAATTATTTATTTTGTTTAAAAGTTTATTTGCATTTTGCGTCCTTTAATTTGATTTAGAATGTTTATTATCATTGCAAAAAATACTAGAAAAAGCATAAAAGCTCTTTGGACGTATAGGCCGATAGTCAATTTATGAGTGTGCGATTTTGTGTACACATATTTGTTCTTGCCTGTGGGTTGGCTGTGGAAATCATTTTTATGACTTTTTATATAAAAGTATTTTTTTTGAAATATTCTTTAAATTTTGAAATAGATGTTTTCTGCACTAATCAAGTGAACACTGTGTCAGTGTTTCACAATTAGAGTAATATAGAATATAATTGTTTATTGTATAGGTTTAACAATTGTTTTGTGTTCTAATCATGGTCGATTTAATTTATCTCAATTAAAATTGATTATTCTAATAAAATAAAACACTATAATATAAATATTTTCACTGTAATCCATACATTTATAATGAAATTAAAATATGCAATACAATCAAATTAAAATAAGCGAGCCGGTGTCGCGGGATATTTCGACTCCCCTAATTTTTGACTCCCGGGGTCAAAATACAGCGGTGTAGAATAACTCCCCGGTCATTCTACACCGGTTGTACGCTGGTGTAGAATGACTCCCTGCGGGATAAAATTACTCCCCTGTTTCTTGTATTGTAAAAACTTTTAAAAATTAATTTTAATTTTTATCATACATTTTGCGCTGGTTAGATGTCACTTATTCTTAATTGTGTATACTATGACACATGCCTGTTTTCAATATAAAAGTAAATACAATGGTTTTGCCGATCAGACCACAAAACTTAGGCTTAGGCTTAGGCTTAGGTTTAGGCTTAGGCTTAGGCTCAGGCTTAGGCTTAGGCTTAGGCTTAGGCTTAGGCTTAGGCTTAGGCTTAGCCTAACTAACAATGAACTTACACACGTTATATATAGTGAGCGGAAGTGCACAGAAGAATAATGTATGAAACTTTGGGGAGCAAATACCCGATAAAATGACCCCCAATGAATAAGGGGAGCAACCAGGAGCACACACGAGCAACAACAACACACCCAAATACCCCTCGACCGGGAGCACTACGAAGTCAAAATATCATATGACACCGGGTTAAAATGTTTTTAAACCACAATAAAAATAGGTTTTTATTTTATTTTATGGGTTTTTTGGTGTATAAGTGTTTTATTGGTGTTTTTTACTTACATACTTTCTTTTATTTCTTAAAAAACTTTATAACATTTTGAGATTATTGTATTATATATATTTTACTTTAGTTAACACTAACAATTTATACACAACCAAACCAACTAAATTTTAAAAATTTCATTTAAAAAATCATCGTCAACCAGTTCAATATCATTAACGTGTTGATCATAAGGTTCTCTTAAATAAAATTATATGTAATAAATTGTTTGACCCGTTCCCGTGATTCGAAAAGACCATCACAGGAACGGGTTAAAAGGGCATGATGTAATCAATTATCACTTTGCGTTTAACACCTTTCATCAATATTGCTAATATTTTGATATCGTACAATTTGCATACATGAATCAAATTTTAGAGTGAAATTACAGATTGAAACCAACCAATTGTCAAAAAATTATGAACAGTATTGGGGATCAATAGACCTTGTGTTGTGGATATAATAATTTGAAGGACTTGACAAAAAAATACTAGCAAAAATATTTAAAAGCACATCTTTAACCAACCGTTTCACTATTTTATAAACATAAATAGTTAATGATAAGTCCAATAATTTTTATTGTTTTAAAAAAGTGCACTAATTAAGCCGCTTAATGTCTTTGAATTGTTTGTTTTTACTCCTACACGTCCTAATTAACACAATTCTGCAGAATTCTAAAATTCTCTGATTTAGACACTTAACAAACCTGATGGCAGCTACAAAGTTTATATTGTGTTGTGAAAACAGATATGTACGCAAAGCAAATGAATCAAGTTAACTTAATTAACCTGGACTATTAATGTCTTATTTGTAATTAGCGATGTTCATAATAGTTACGTTTTTACGTTTTCAAAAAGTCCGTTAAATATTTATTAATCAGTTTAAACCCATAGATCCAACTATTTTTACACTGTTTTATAATGTTAAATACAATACTATATTTAGCAGAAAAACAAGTCTACAAAGAAGTAAAAGTGAAAAATCTCTGATATCAAATTCTAGCACCAGTAAAAAAAATGGAAACAAAAATGGATCCAGAAAGAAAATGGAACTTTTGAGTCCAAAGGATGCTAATAAGCAGAAAAAAATAAAGTAAATTTTGTGTAATAAATAAAAAATATGCATGTGTGCATGAGCGTGCACGTGTGTGCGTGCGTGCGTGCATGCGTGCGTGCGTGCGTGCGTGCGTGTGTGCGTGCGTGCGTGCATCCGTGCGTGTGTTCGTGCGTGCGTGCGTGCATCACGTGCGTGCGTACGTGCGTGTGTGCGTGCGTCCGTGCGTGCGTGCGTGCTAGCGTGCGTGCGTGCGTGCGTGCGAGCGTGCGTGCGAGCGTGCGTGCGTGCGTGCGTGCGTGCGTGCGTGCGTGCGTGCGTGCGTGCGTGCGTGCGTGCGTGCGTGCGTGCGTGCGTGCGTGCGTGCGTGCGTGCGTGCGTGCGTGCGTGCGTGCGTGCGTGCGTGCGTGCGTGCGTGCGTGCGTGCGTGCGTGCGTGCGTGCGTGCGTGCGTGCGTGCGTGCGTGCGTGCGTGCGTGCGTGCGTGCGTGCGTGCGTGCGTGCGTGCGTGCGTGCGTGCGTGCGTGCGTGCGTGCGTGCGTGCGTGCGTGCGTGCGTGCGTGCGTGCGTGCGTGCGTGCGTGCGTGCGTGCGTGCGTGCGTGATTTGCGATTGTTTGGTGTTAAATGAAATTTTATTTAGAAAAATTCAAAATGAGAATATTTTCAAATCAAACATCATGAAGAGTACCACTGGAATATCTCGCGTCAAAAAAGAACCGTCCAAACTAAAAACTAACAACAAGACAGCTGGAAGCAAAATTCCAACAAAAAATAATTCTTCTCCAGTGGACTCACCGACATATTCAGCTTTTGACAAGTACGTTATTTATCACTTTATAATTTGTAAAGTCATATTTTACTACAAAATTAAGGAAATGTTTGACTCTATGTTGAATAATTTTATTTTTAAATCACTAAGTTATTTTAAGTGTGGTTTATTTTTTGCAATACTAAATTTCAATGAATATATATATATTCATTAAAATTTGGTATTGCAAAAAATAAACCACACTTAACATAACTTAGTGATTATCAAGTAAAGTAAAGTAAAGTAAAGTAATTTATTATTTAAAGTACGGTTATTTAAAGCAAACATAAAACACAATTAAAATACACGACAAAAACTATCAAAATTAATGTACATAACTAATAAAACAGCTGCACAGGTAATATAAAATTACTACTAACATACAGCCAAATTATAAAAAAAATTATCAAATGTTTGTAAAAAGTGGTTTTTTTATTATTATTAAAAAAGATTTTTGAGTTGTCAAAATGCTACAAAAAACAAACGATCGTTTAATCTTAATGTTATCAAAAATATATAACATACTAAAGCTAACGTCTTCCAGGCTGAAATTAAGGGCGTAACCGCTCTCCGCCAGGAAGAAATAAACAATAAACCCGTGAGCGAGAAAAATTAAAAAAAAGTTTTCAGTGGTTTTGTAACCCATGTTTTTTTTTTTTTTGGACACAGATAGATAGATAGATAGTAAGAGGGCGGTACCCTAGTGTTAAGGGGCCCTGGTGTTCAAGCCTGCATTAGGCTCATTACACTCTGCCCTGGAACCACCTAGGAGTGGTTTTCCTCAAATCGTTTTGATTCTTTTATGAATCGTTTAAAATCAACAACAGGCGCCCCTCGGACTGTTTTTGCATCTAAGGGGTCCGTGCCAAAGATTTTAAACCTTATTGCTGACAGTGCATAGCACTGTTCCAAGAAGTGAGTAGCGGTCTCTTCTTCCTCTTGGCAGAGTTCGCAGAGCCCATCATTGGCTACTCCAATCTTTCTCAAGTGAGCTTTGAGAGGACTATGTCCAGTTAAAAGCCCAATGACAAGGCGTAACTGTTTTTTTGAGAGACCAAGCAATTGCCTAGCTCTGGAAATATTAGGCTCAGTGACATACTTTTTGGTATGTCGGCATGCGTCAAGATTTTGCCAGTATCTGACATGCTGAGCCATAATCCATTTTTTGATGGCTGATTTTGCCACCCCAATTGATGTTCCCACATGTAAAAGTGGGCCCATAAAGTTAGGGTTTGTGCCTTCTGTAGCAAGCTTGTCAGCCTGCTCATTTCCTTCATGGCCCCTGTGTCCAGGTACCCACAGAAGCTTTACATCATTTTCTCTGGCCAATCTGGTAATCATCTCATAGCACCTCATAACTAGCCCAGATGATATCTGAGGAGATAGAAGCGCCTTGAGTGAAGCCTGACTGTCAGAGAAAATACAAATTTCTTTGTTTTGTACAGTTTGCACCACAGCATTTGTAACACAGGCCAAGATTGCATATATTTCAGCCTGGAATACAGTTGGGTTTTTGCCTAATGGAATAAAGAAATCCTCTTCCATGGCAAATGTGAAATGCACTCCTGCCCCAGTATGTTGTTCTGCTTTTGAGCCATCTGTGTAGCAGCACATAGCAGATTGAGGTTGAATGACATCTTTGTTGGTGTTCCAATCTTGTCGACTAGGAAACTCAACTTTAAAGTTCCTTTCAAACTTGAATAAAGGAACAATGTGGTCACTCTCAAGATTTAGCATTGGGATTTCTCTCAATGCTAACTGCTTGATTTTAGAGTGCCCTCTATTTGTACCTTTTGTCTGCCATTGGTTAGCTATACCTAACCTATAGCTGGTTGATATTGCCTCCCCTTTGATGACAATATCCAAGGGTGCAAGATTAAGCAATGCTTCCATAGCCGCTGTGGGTGTTGTTCTTATAGCCCCAGTTATGCTAAGACATGCCTGGCGTTGTAATTGTCCAAACAAGCTTCTAGCAATTCCCAGTTCTAATCTAGGCCACCACACCACTGCTGCATATTTTAGCATGGGAATAATTACACTGGTATATATCCAATGCATATTTTTGGGTGTTATACCCCACGTTTTTCCTACAGCCCTGTGGCATTGCCAGAGGGCCATAAGGCCTTTTTGTTGCCGATTCTGGGTATGCTGAATCCAAGTCAATTTGTTGTCTAGGATAACTCCCAGATACTTGGCTACTGTTGCAAACTGTAATTGTGTACCAAATAATTTGGGCTACTGAACCTTTGGCATCTTTCTTTTGTGAGTAAAAAGTACCATCTCAGTTTTGTTAGGATTTACTGAGAGTCCTTGTTCTTCACACCATTCTTCTACCTGAACTAAAGCAGCTCGAGCTTGATCCGCCACTATGTCCAAATATTTTCCTTGAACCAGTATGGTTACATCATCTGAGTATCCCTGGATATGATGTCCAGTTTTACTAGTTTTGTTGAGAAGGCTATCTACTACGAAGGTCCACAGTAGTGGTGATAGCACCCCTCCTTGAGCACAGCCCTGGCGGACTATGACAGTTTTGGTGCAGTCTCCTAAAGTTATCTGCACCATTCTAGATCTGAGCATAGTGTCAATCCACCTAATAATTGTTGATTCTACTCTATGCTCGTTTAGTGATCTTGTGATTGCATTGAAGTTTGCATTGTCAAATGCTCCTTCAATGTCAATGAATATACCTAAAGCATACTCGCAATATTCAAATGCTTTTTCAATGCGGTTGACTAAGCAGTGAAGAGCCAACTCAGTCGATTTTCCCACCTGATAAGCATGTTGATTTTTATGCAATGGGTACTGTTTTAGTGCCCCATCTCTTATGAACCGGTCAACCAACCGCTCACAAGTTTTAAGCATAAATGAAGTTAGGCTGAGTAGTCTATGTGCCTTGGCCAGGTAGTAATTAGGTTTGCCCGGTTTAGGAATGAAGACTCCTCTTGCCATTCTCCATGTTTTTGGTATATAGCCTAAAGCTATACATGCTTTAAAGATTTTGCACAGCACTGGGCACAGATGGTTTAATCCTTTTTGCAATAATGCTGGGAAAACCCCGTCTGACCCAGCTGCTTTGTATGGTGCAAAGCTAAGGATGGCCCAGTTAACTCTGGCTTCAGTCACGATCTTGGAAGCGATTTGCCAATCTCTCCAAGATCCTTTATACTCAAGATACTGGTGGTTCTGCCCAGCTGTTACTTCTTCTGCTCCAGGTATGTGTACCTCAACCAGGTGCGCCAAGGCGGCTTCCCAGTTTTCAGTAAACTGCCCAGAGGGTAAAAGAAACATGCTAGGTTGACTTCCCAGATCCTTTGTAAGTACTTTATACAGTCTTGCAGTTGAGTTGTAACCTTCAACTTCTTGACAGTATTTTTTCCAAGACAATCTTTTAGATTGCCTTACTACTTTTTTATACAGTCGGCGGTCCTCTTGGTACAAGTCCCAATCCTCCTGCATATTTGTAATGAGAGCTCTTCTGAGTGTGCGCCTGGAATTCTTACGGAGTGTTGTAAGTTCCCTTGACCACCAAGGTACCTTATTAATATTTTTACACTCCCGCAAGACACAGGACTCCTCAAAGGACTCTGTAATTGCAGACTCGATTACACCCAGTTCTGTTTCTATATCTACAACAGTTTGTATTTTTTCATTATGGCGTTCCCCTATTCTTGCCTCAGTACTCTTGTATAAGAGGCCCAGTTCATAGATCTAGGGTTCCGCCAGTGTTTGTTTGGAAGATTATCTGTCCGTATGGCAAAATTAGTTTGTCGATGGTCAGATAGTGTATCTTCTGTAGCTACATGCCAGTTATGGATGTCTCTGGCTATGTTTGAAGATGCAAGAGTGATGTCAAGTACTTCTTGTCTCGCTCTTGTAATAAAAAATGGTGGATTACCAGGGTTTAGAACTTCTAAATTTGTAGTAATTAGATAATTCATAAGGTCAAGTCCTCTCTGATTGCAGTTAGTACTGCCCCAATGAATGTAATAAGCATTAATAATTCAACCTAAATTTATAGGGGTTCTGCTTGTAGCACTGTGCTGCTACTAAAGAAATAAATTCTTTAGTTGGTGGAGCATATCTGGTGCATCGAATGGTAAATAAAAAGAAGCAAAGATTACCTCCCTTTTATTGCCCAAATTGCTTATAGTTGCCTTTACCGCTACTAAAACTTGTTAACAAAACTTGTATAGTGAGACTACATTCAATAGAGAAGATGCAAGAATGCAAGTTCTAGGTAGTTCTGCATTCTTATCATACACAAATATAATTCTTAACTATTTTAAGACCCTGTACAGTGTTTCTTCGAATCCCAGGGCTCTTGTATGAAGACCAGGAATGGATTTTTGTGCAGACCTTGGAGGTTTCGACGGAGAATAGCCGTTGAATCCTATTCCATGCTGCAAGTCGATCTGAACTATTTTAACTTTTGATGTCACCCATTTTCTTTTGATTATGACTCCA
>JASAMX010018237.1:0-14311 GCA_030248175.1 Microlaimidae sp. YZB2_3 | reverse complement strand
CACCCTCCCACCTATGATGACGCCATCATCGCGAAGTTTCCTGCAGTCTTTAGCCTGATTTCAATGTATTTTGAGCCATTTTAGACCTACTTTTACCTCAGTTTTCGCTTTTTTTTCCTTTTCCCATTTTTTTCTCCTCTTCTTCTTTTTTCTTTTTTTTCTTTCCCTCCTGCTTGCTGCCCTTTTTATTGCCCCCCCCTCGTTTCAAAAAAGTTGCCCCCCCTACCCCCTGTGCCCCCCTTTGGATTTGCCCCCCCCCCCGTTTTAACCCCGGGGGGCAGTGCACAGGTCTGAAAATAGTGTCATAAATTTAGGGTACTTTTTCATTTTTTGGCGGGGGGCATTTCCAGACCGTGCACAGGTCTGTATTTCTGTATTGTTTTTTTAATTTTCTTTATAATTTTTTGTGTGGCGGGCGATTGTTGCAACATCTCTGTCGCTTCTACAGTGGCGTTGAGTTTAGTTGCTGTGCTCCTACCTGTTTTGATAATCTAACCCATCCCCCCTCCGGCGCAAACAATGAATAGAATAACTGAAAAATAATTGCCATTTAAAGTGTCCGGGAATGTTGCTAATCTAATGGTCATTCCCAGAGATCTAAGGTTGAAAGAGTGTTGAGGACAGTTGAAGATGTAGAGGACATCGTGAGGACCTTGATTGCTGTCTGGGCATGAATTTTTCATTTTTCTATTGATTTTGTTTTGATAGAAAGAGTTTATGACAGTAGCCGGAGCGAAGTTGGGCCAGGGTAGACCTGGCTGATCTGGGTAGTTTAGTTGTAGTTCAGTGGTGAATTTCCGGGTGGGTTCTTAGGAGAGAGTCAGGTTGATGAAGCTGTTTGATTTTTTCCTTTGAGAGTAGGTGTGAATATTGTTGTTGATTTGTTTTCCTGTTGATCTAGGGTGGTAGAAACTGTAGAAATTTTGATTGTAGTGCAGACCTGTGCATTCTTAATAAAACTTTTAACTGGTTTTTCGGATTTATTTTAAATGAAAAATTATTAACTACTGTCACACTTTCTAAAACCCGTAATTCTCTCTTCAGGTGCATTATGTCGACAACAGTAACAAAGCCTAAATAGTTTAAAAGGCCCTATATATCACAAAAAATAGCTACTAAATAAGAGAAAACACAATTCCAATGCGGTCCTGTATTTATTATACTAATGAAATTGAAACTAGGTTTGTATATAAACTAATAATAATAATATTTAATTGAAAGTGTTTAAGGTGGGGTAGATTTGGCCTGGATTTGGACTTTTGAAGGGGGGGGGGCAAATATTGTTTTGTTGGGGGAGGAAGTAAAACGACATTTAAAAACGCACGAAAAAACAGAACAACTGATATAATTTAAAAAAACTTACTTGTGCATTAAAAAATTACACTAAAAACCATAGATGAACACGGTCAAAAAGCTAGGGGGTGCTTACCCCGGGTAAATGAAATTTCAAAATCTAGGGGGGGACCTAGGGGGGGGGGTCGAACCCCCCTAGCTTTCTTGGGGGGGTCGACCCAGGGTGGAAGATTTTGAAACCTAGAGGGGGGTCAGGTGGGGTCTAATTTCCAAAACAAAATACTTTTAAACCATTAAATGTTTAATAATAGTTTTTTTATAAGATAATACTACATTTTATTGAATAAAAAGCGATATTTAGGTATAAAAAGGGTGTAAAAACATGAATTTGTGTTAAAAATTCACGTTTTTGGAAGAAAATGTAGTATATATATATACCTAAAATTTTCTCGAGAGGGGGGGGGGGGTTAGATTTCAAAATCTAGAGGGGGATCAGGGGTAAAAAATTAAAAATTTGGGGGGAGGGGGGCCCCTGGATTTTTTTCTAGGGGGGCCCCATGGATTTTTTTCTAGAGGGGGCCCCCAAAATTTCGAGGCTAGGGGGGGTGGACCCCACCCTACCCCTCCTTGTTCATCTATGCTAAAAACTTTAAAACTATTTACATTAATGACATTTTTTTGAATTTCAAACTAAAAAAAGTGTGGGAGCAGTTAAAGGAATAAATCATATTAATGCTTATCAGCTGACGTTTTCACTTACATAATAATATAACGACTTCAACAAGTGTTCTTAGTTGTTTACTATAATTATCTCACAGAAAAAATGACAGCAAATCAACATGTAGTCGTGAAGAAGTAAAATAAAGTTAAAGGGGGGGGGGCATTCTCAGACCGTGCACAGGTCTGCACTACAATCAAAATTTCTACAGTTTCTACCACCCTAGATCAACAGGAAAACAAATCAACAACAATATTCACACCTACTTCTCAAAGGAAAAAATCAAACAGCTTCATCAACCTGACTCTCTCCTAAGAACCCACCCGGAAATTCACCACTGAACTACAACTAAACTACCCAGATCAGCCAGGTCTACCCTGGCCCAACTTCGCTCCGGCTACTGTCATAAACTCTTTCTACCAAAACAAAATCAATAGAAAAATGAAAAATTCATGCCCAGACAGCAATCAAGGTCCTCACGATGTCCTCTACATCTTCAACTGTCCTCAACACTCTTTCAACCTTAGATCTCTGGGAACGACCAACAGATGTAGCAACATTCCTGGACACTTTAAATGGCAATTATTTTTCAGTTATTCTATTCATTGTTTGCGCCGGAGGGGGGATGGGTTAGATTATCAAAACAGGTAGGAGCACAGCAACTAAACTCAACGCCACTGTAGAAGCGACAGAGATGTTGCAACAATCGCCCGCCACACAAAAAATTATAAAGAAAATTAAAAAAACAATACAGAAATACAGACCTGTGCACGGTCTGGAAATGCCCCCCGCCAAAAAATGAAAAAGTACCCTAAATTATGACACTATTTTCAGACCTGTGCACTGCCCCCCCGGGGTTAAAACGGGGGGGGGGGCAAATCCAAAATAGGGGGGCCCGGGGGGGGCAGCTTTTTTGAAACGGGGGGGGGGCAATAAAACGGGGGGCAAGCAGGAGGGAAAGTAAAAAAAAAGAAAAAAGGAAAAAAAAAGAGAAAAAGGAAAAAAAAGGGAAAATAAGGTAAAAATAGGTCTAAAACGGCTTAAAATGCATTGAAATAGGCTAAAAACTGCAAAAAATTCTCGACGATGGCGTCATCATAGGTCGAAAATGGCGTCATAATTTTAGGGTACTTTTTGATTTTTTGGCGGGGGGGAGCAATAAAACGGGGGGGGGGGACAAATCCTCCAATAAAACGGGGGGGGGGCATTTCCAGACCACGCACAGGTCTGCTATTTTTGACCTATTATGACGCCATCATGCATCATCGTGAATTTTTTTGCAGTTTTTAGCCTATTTAAATGCATTTTAAGCCATTTTAGACCTATTTTTACCTTATTTTCACTTTTTTGTCCTTTTTCCCTTGTATTTCTCTTTTTCCTTTCTCCCCTGCTTGCCTCCCCCGTTTCAAAAAAGTTGCCTCCCCCGTTTTGGAATTGTCCTCCCTCAATAAAACCCCCCGGGGGAGGGGGAGAGTACAGGTCTGGAAATACGCACGGGCACGGTATTATTTTCTTTTTTATTTAAACCATTTCAGGTATTTGGAAAAAATGGATTTGAAGTGAACCGCTGACATTAATCCAACAACATTCAGTGTTTAGTATTGACGCTTCCTGATGGCATTCGAGTTTGATAAAGCAAAAGGAGTGGAATCGCCGGACCGTAGGAAGGTCTGCATCAAACATGTTATAATATTTTTGTATATTATGTTTAACATCTAACAAAACCAACTCAATAAATTTTTAACCCGCATAAAAATTAAAAAACCTAAACAAGAAGACGAAAGACGAAGGAAGTATTCGGGTATATATTTTTTATAAAAAGATGCGTGGGCGAAAAAGTAAAAAAGAGTGGGTAAAAAAGCAATTCGTCTCCCAGCAGATAGCGAATAAAAAAATTGCAACAGATAAATGGCAGATAATTTAACAACATCTTACTTTCAGATTCAAGTAAAAAAGTAATTTGTTTTGTCCCATCAAAGTTTATCTTTTACTCCTTGCTAATTAGATTAAAATTTTTAAATAAATTTTATAAAATAAACGCCTCGCTTGCCATTATACTTATATACTAGTGAGTGATGTTCCTACATTCGAATATCATGCTCCGAAACTTCGGTCATTTAAAACGGAAGGAGCTGCGGAGCTCCATCCCTAAAATGAGCGATTTGAGGCTAATTTAAGCTTGAAATATATTTTAAACTACTCCATTTGTATTTGTAGGACTATTTTTTATAATTTTAAAACGTTTGGGAAAAAAAATTAAACCAAAATGCCACGAGGTAGCGACAAATCAAAAAACGATCGTGTTTTAGCAAAACCCATTGAAAACTTTATTTTAAAATAATATAGCGTGTTCCAAACGGCCTTAAAATTTTGATAATACTTTGAAACTGCAAATTTACCTTAATTTCGGTCCGAAATAAGCAAATTCTCATTTTGGAGAACTGTCAACCAGCATACATGAGCATGGACCCGGAACGGCAAGCTAGGGGGGGGGGTGGCTACGTCAGGTAAATGGCACTTTAAAAGCTATGAGGGGGGTCCAGGGGGATCCGTAACCCCCTAGCTTTTTAGGGGAGGGGGTCGACCCGGGGTAGACCAGTTTGAAATCCAGAAGGGGGTAAGAGGGGCTCCGGTTTCCAAACAAAGTCACATTAAATCATTTATCTAAGTTTTCTAGCACTAAAATTAGAATTTTATATACTAAAATAGGCTATTTATGTATAAAAAGAGTACAAAAGTACTGTTTTTTACTACAAAGCCGTGTTTGTGACAGTAAATTTTGACCTAAATTTATACCCAAAATTTGTCTCGGAAGGGGGGGGGAGGTGGTCGATTTAAAATTCCAGAGGGGATAGGGTGTCAAAATTTAAAAATTTTGGGAAGAGGGGGGGAGGGAGCTAGAATTTTTGTTTAGGGGGTCCGAAATTTCAAGGCTAGGAGGCATTTTTCAAATTAATATCTGTTTACGAATTTTATGCAAAAAACCCATGGCTTGTTAGCAGTGGCGTGCCCAGGATTTCATTTCGGGGGGGGGGGGCGGTCCTGGGGGGGGGACACAGCGAAGCCTGAGGGGTCGGGGGCGGCAGCCCCCCAGAAATGGGGGGTCTGGGGGGAGAAAGCCCCCAGGGGGTCAAGGGGCAAAGCCCTTGTCAGGGGGGTCCGGGGGGCAGAATGCCCCCCAGGGAGAAAATTTTTAATTTAAGGCGCTAAAAAACACTAGAAATTTTAATTCCAAATGATAATTAAAACAAAATTTAAGTTTTTTTTATTCCTATCCATTTAAAACATGTGTTTAAAACGTTAATAAAAGGTTAATAGTGTTTATAGCAGTTTTATTTAACATGTACGCCTTAACTATTGAGCGGCAAAATTGATTGAAATGGAAAAACTGAGATAAATTGTCAATTTAAACTACCCGCGAAGCGGGGAAAATTTGGTTTTTTGACTATTAATATGCTTTTGGAAGGCATCAGGAAAGTTTCTGTATTAATATTTAAGAAAAAAAATTGTTCTCTCCCAAAATTCAAAAAACGTAAGGGTCCCCCCTTACGAAAAAATCCGGCTTCGCCGGATTTCGGGGGGGGGGGGGCGGCGCCGCCCCCCCCCCCGCCCCGCCCCCCCTGGGCACGCCACTGCTTGTTAGATTTGTTGCTTCTAGATAGCCTTCGGGTTTAGTTTACAAAAAATTTTTGACAAAATAATCTATACCATCACTCTTTAATTATTCATGACTCTTTAATTATTCAATTAGCATAAAAATAGAGCTTCTCGCGGGTTTGCCCCGGACCCCTTAAAGGTGCAACTCTACTACGGAGCTCGGAGCTCCGGGGAACATTAGTTTCTAGTATGACTGTAAAAATAATGTAAATAAAAAATATATAGCTAATCAATGGCTAATATTATACATAACTCCTAACATTCGGTGTTTATTTTTTATTTTATTACTTAAACTTTTAAATTTTTTTTTAAACTTGAATTTTAAATTTTTTTACCGGCTTGTTTCAAAGTGCAGTACCGAATAGAGTTAAATTTGTTGTGTTCGATTTTGATGATTTTTTGTGAAAACTTTACCCCTGACCAAATAGCCCAAAAAAATCCTTTCGTCCAAAAATAGCGTTTTTCGATGATTTGTACTTACAAAAAAACATATAAAGATTGAGATTAGCTATAATTCTGATTACATAATCTATCTATATAGCTAATTTTATATCAGTTTTATCGGCCACACAACTGTACCACAGATCGACTATTTTATAAACAATTAAGACCAGTTGTGATTAAAAGTGTAAGACCAGTTGCTATTATTTTTAATTGTGTATTGGAAAATTAATAATTTCCGCTGCGAAACGGATACGCTTAATTATATAACGGCGTGGGAAGCCAAGCCAATAATTGTGTTTTAACTCATAGCTGTGTAAAAAGTTTTAACAGACAGTTTAACAAATCACTTAACAATGTTTTTCACACACTTTAGAGTAATAAATAGATCACTCCTTACCCCTTCACTCCGCCTCTTCACCCAGATTACTGGGGGGCGGGGCGGAGCCGCCTCCCCCCCGAAATTTTATTACTGAAATTCGCCCCCCCCCCCCAAAATAAAACTCTGGGTACGTCCCTGTCCTGAAGGGAGGGTGGGGAGAGAGCCCCCAGCGGGGTCAAGGGGCAGAGCCCCTTGTTAGGGGGTCCGGGGGCAGAAAGCTCCTGGGGGCAAAATTTTAAATTAAAGGCGCTAAAATACACTAGAAATTTTAATTCTTCAACTTTTATTACAAAATTTAAGGGTTTTTTATCCTTATACATTTAAAACATGTGTTTAAAACATTAATATATGAAAGGTTAATAAATAATGTTTGTATAGTATAATCGTAGTTTTATTTAACATATATACCGTACCTTAACTATTGAACGGCATAATCGATTTGAAATAGAAAAACTAGGATAAATTGTCAATTTGAAAATCCTCGAAGCGGGGAAAATTTGGTTTTGCATCAGGAAAGTTTCTGTATTTATATTAAAGAAAAAATTTTTTTTCTCTAAAAATTAAAAAAAAATTTTCCTTACGAAAAAATCCGGAGCTTTCGGGGGGAAGGGGGGGGGGCCGCCCCCTCTGGGCACGCCACTGCGTAATGGGCTAAATGTGATCCCCATCCACATGAACTAACGCTACGTTTTGTAGCCAATGTTTTGTTTAGTCTTTTTTTAAAACGCATTTAAAAAAAAACACAGACACAGGTCTGAACATAATTCGAAAAGCTAGGGATTGACCATTTTAGGTAAAATTTAAATGCACCATTAAAATCTAAGGAGGAGGAGGTGAGGTATATACGAATGATCAATGCCAGTGTTTGACCAGTACGAGGATATTACAAGCATAAGATCAGGCTGTTTTGTTGGATTCTTTTCGAGTTCATATTTTAAAAACCGAAACCGAGTCAATTTCAGAAATTTCTTTTTGGACATTTTAAAGGCTCTGGAAACGATGTTAATCAAAGATGAAATAAAATAAGTAGGCTAATTTTATCTGTTTAATTAAAATAGATAAAATTAGCATTAATAAATTAAAATAAATTAAATTTGCATTTTTTTAAAGAGTACAGCTATTATTTCTACAATTTATCGATTTAAGAGAGACAGCTCGGAAAAACCGAGGACAGATATTTTTGGTAAAAAGATTATTAAAATTTGTTTTGAAGAAAAACAAACACAAAAACATTACTAACAGTTTTTAGAAAAATTTTCAATTTTCACCTTTAAAATTCTCCAGAATACAAGAAATACACACAAAATATCTATATTCATGTGAATGACGTATCATTGGAAAGCTTATAGCCCGAAAGCTGGACAACGTGTTATCACTACAGGGGGGACCTTGTAGATTTTGGAACTTAAAATTTTTTGTCTTTGAATTGGCTAAAACTTATTGATAAGAGTTATTAGTTAATTTAGAACAAAAATATCATGTTTTCTTGAAAATTCAGCAAAGACATCTTAATGCTGGACAACGCATTTTCACCAAAAAGGGACTGAATTGGGCTAAATGAGATATCATTAGAAAGCTTACAGACTGGGAAATGTCCTAGAGGAGTTTAATGTTTGAAAAAAAAGAGGGTCATACTTTTGCTGGACAACGCGTTTTTCACCAAGGGGGAGACCGTTTTCCTTAACCACAAAAAATGGCTAAAGCAGGTATCATTGGAAAGCTTACAGTTAGGGAAGTATCTTAAGGGGGTTGAAATTAATAAAAATTAACATGGATATCTTTATGCTGGACAATGCATTATCACCAAAAAGAGAAGGACCCTTCTCACAAGACAAATTGGACTAAAAATAAAATATCATTGCAAAGCTTGCAGTCCAGCGAATTTATATAAGGGTTGAATTCTATAAAAAACCACAGTAAATCAAATGAATCCGATAAATACAGAAAAAATTATTTTGTCAGACCAAAGTTTTCATACTCAGACCTGTGCACTGCCCCCCGGGGTTCTATTGCGGGGCAATTTTTTTGAAATGGGAGGGCAATAAAACGGGGGGAGCAAGCAGGGGGGAAGGAAAAAAAAGAGAAAAAAGGAGAAAAAAAGAGAAAAAAAGAAGGGAAAAGGGAAAAATGGGACAAAAAAGCGAAAATAAGGTAAAAATAGGTCTAAAATGGCTTAAAATACATTGAAATAGGCTAAAAACTGCAAAAACGTGCGATGATGGCGTCATCATAGGTCAAAAATGGCGTCATAATTTTAGGGCACTTTTTCATTTTTTGGCGGGGGGGGGGGACAATAAAACGGGGGGGGGCAAATCCTCCAATAAAACGGGGGTTGGCATTTCCAGACCGTGCACAGGTCTGCATACTTTTACTTTAAATTCGGCAGTTACTAATTATGAGCGCGCGAAACACTCGCTCCGCGCGCGCGCGAATTTTTCGCGCGCGAATTTTTTATAAATCGCACCACACCACACGCATTCCTAAGCCTAAGCAAAGCTTTAAAAACAACCTAAACTGTAACAAATAGCTGCGCGAAAAAAGTTTAGGTTGTTTTTAAGGCTTTGCTTAGGCTTAGGAATGTATGTGGTGTGGTGCGATTTATAAAAAATTCGCGCGCGCGGAGCGAGCGTTTCGCGCGCTCATAATTAGTAACTGCCTTAAATTCGCATCGCATATTTTAAACCCAGCGTAAACATGTTTCGTGATTTAAATTAAAGTAAACAAGAGGGATAGTGAGTAAAATCCAAAAATTAATTATAATTTTTTTAACGTACTTCGGTACGTCACGATCACTTGTATGTACTCTACGGGTACATCGCAAACCAAGTATAATATTATAATTAGTTTAAGTTACTCCATTAGAAGGAATTATATTATAATGATTATTTCGTTTATATATACAATTATCTTTATTTTTAGGCTTTATTAAAAGATAATTTTATTAAAAGGTAATTTTTTTGAATTTAATTCTTTTGAATTTTTAAAGTATTAGGTGGTAATTTTAATATACAATAAATTGTTTTACATAATGTTTAATAAATTTATATTTACTCTACTCTGACTCAGTTTTTCATAAAAAGCCTCCGAACGTTCCAGAAACAAATGTAGTTACGCAATGAGAAAGAGTGTACAGCAAAAAACTCTTGTACCATAATGCGTGGCAAGCGGTCAATTCATTAACAGAGGTGAGTTTTTCGTTTTCATTTTGTTATTGTTATTATTTACCATACTTTTTAGGGTTTTAAGTTTTGTTGATTTAAAAAAAAATTTTTGACGTACATTATACCTTTTAAGTGAAGTGATGGATTCTATTGAAAAGCTCCGACTATCATGAAGCTTAAAAGGCATCAAAAATGTGTCTAGAATTAGGAGCGAAACACATTTTTTGATATTACAAAATTTATCTTATTGCATGCTTGTAAAATTCAAAATATTTTTGTATTGTAACTTATATTGTTATTTATTTTAGCGTCTTTACAGGTTACATTATAAATTAAGGTAAAAAAATTTTAATTTATGCGTGTTAGGTAAACTCGTATTTTTTGTTATCATTGCATACATAAGGGTTCCCCCTTTCCCTCACCGGTTTTTCCTATTATCAACATAACAAATTAAAAGCTAATTTTGGTGTTTGTTTCGCTTCAAAACAAACTTAATTATTTTTTGTCTTTCTACCAAAAAATTTTGGTTTTTAATTTTCAAAAAGATTTTATGTATTCCAGTATTACTTTTAATTAATATAAAATCACAGAAAATGGTAAAGGAAAAAGGAAAGGAGGAAGGGGGTTCGAACGAAATTTTTGGGAGGAATGAACTCAACCTGGTTTTTGCTTATTGCTCACCTGCGCACATGAACATAAACCAGTGTAAGCTTGTTATAAATACTATTTATTTTTCGAAATACACTTCAAAATTGTCTACTGTTCCAACTGCAGTTCATCAAATTTTTTTTGCAACTTTTAAGAACAAACAAACCATTATTATTCAAAATATATTATGCTGATATAATTACAATAATGGTATAATAAATAGTAATACTTAAAACTTAACGATCCCTCAAATAAAACTTAACTTTATTCTAACAAATTTTATTTAATGGTGTGGTGTTTTTGAAGACCAAAAAATTTGCCAAACAAAAAGCCAACTCTAATCTAATCTGCCTTACGTCTTTGTTGTTCGCAGCGCTTTTATATCCGGACGAAGGTGGGCGTGGCTTAAGACAAGATTGACAAATCACAGCCGGAGTTGCGGAGGGATCAGTCGGGAGGATACGGTTCCGCCTACCCAACGTCCCGCCCCCGCCACTGGAATCCGATGAAAACTTCTGGTGATGGGGCCCTAAATACCATAATCAATCAATTTAAATCGTTTTTTTATTTTTGTTACAATTTAAGAATTAATTAAGTCAGAACAGGTATATACTAATTAAATACTGATATTCTTTCGTTACAAACCAATCTGCAATCTAGGTACCCAACAACCCAAAATGATTTTGGGCCCTGTAAATGAACAAAAGAACACATAATTGTTTGCAAGCTCTTCATACATGAGCATGGACTGAGGAGCTAGGACGGGGGGTTAGGAGTAGGACCCCGGGTAAAATAACCCTTTTAAAACTAGGAAATCCCAGTGGAGTCCGTACCCCTCTAGCTTTTAAAGGGGGGGGGGGGTTCAATTCAGGGTAGACCGGTTGGAAATCTAGAAGGGGATCAGGCAGGGTACAGTTTCTAAACAAAGTTGATTTAAATAATAAATTTAAGTGTTTTAGCTCCAATATATAATTTGAAAGACTAAAATAAGTGATCTAGGCATAAAAGTATTAGATGAGAAAGGTACAAAAAAGGAGCGGTTGTTTCTTAGTCACTTTTTCCAAAAAATACTTCGCGAAATAGCTCAAAAACACTCACTACTGAAACTATTAAAAAAAACATATTTAAACTTTGCGAACGTTTTGCTACCTAACTACTTAAAGTTTTTTTTAAAATGTAACCCACATAAAAAAAGTTTAAAAAAATGGATTAGCGGCAATCCAAAATTTTAGGCCTGTTCCTGCAATTAAAATTTCAGTTTAAATGGAATCTATACATTTTTTTACCTCAGAAAATTTATTTTTGCAATAATCTTTGATAGTCTCGGCAATATTTTGGTGTATACGGTCATTTCGCAAATCATTTTTGCAAAAAATTTATAAAGCAAACAACTAGAAAAAACTTTAAACTTTAAACGTAGGTTGCTTTCTACATACTTTGGACGAAACGAACGAACCTACTTTGCATAAACACATTTCAAGACGAGTTTTTCAAAAAAATTGGCCTGCCACACCTTTTTACAACCTGCCATCATTAAATTACTACCACCAGGCAAGTGCTAACTTTACATTTTTACCGCCGAGGACCGAAGCCCGGGAACTAGGACCAATTGGATTTAATTAACCCAGCTTCCCGTCCAATTAACACATATTCTCTCTTCCGGTCATTGGTTTTTAAGCAAATTAGCCAATTAACAATATGAATGAACAAATGAACAAAATATGTCCAATAATATATTTTAAACTAATAATGGTTTCATTCTAAAAAAATAGATTCCAAAGTCCAGAAAAATACCCTTAAATCAATTTCCTTTGAAACAAATTAGCTTGAAACAAACAAAGTCGAGTATAAATCGCCGTAACCACGGCAAAATGAGCCACAGTCATTACAAAAAAAAACAAAAAAACACGTGACTCTGACTCATTCTGTAGTTTAAGGTCCTGTTTTAAATTAAAAATGAGTCACAGTCACGTGGATTTTATAATGACAGTGGCCCATTTTGCCGTAGTAACGACGAAATCGGCTTTTTACGGCAGAGTGAGTCATAAACTATGCACTTAGCGTAAAATAGATGTAAGTAACTGCGAATGAGTCATAAATTATGCACTTAGCGTAAAATAGATGTAAGTAACTGCGAATATTTATTACATAAATTTTTTACGAAAAAACTCAAAATCTGAATTTGAATTGAAATAGAATTTGAAATCTGAGCTCCCTCCCCCCTCGGAAAAATTTTAGGTACTTTTTTTATACTATTTTTTTTTCCAAAAACGTGGATTTTTAAAACATATTCATGTTTTTACACCCTTTTTACACCAGAATATCGGTTTTTATTCAATAATATGTGGTATTATCCTATAAAAAGAACAATTATTAAAGTTATTATGGTTTAAAACTGTTTTGCTTTGGACACCGGACCCCACCTGACCCCCCTCTAGATTTCAAAATTTCGCACCCCGGGTCGACCCCCCCTAAAAAGCTCGGGGGGTCCGGACCCCCCTGGGACCCCCTCCTAGAATTGAAAATTCATCCCCCCTAGTTTCCCGGACCGTTCTCACCTATGTAAATAACTGATATAGTTACAGATATTGTTTTGTTGCCCATTGCGCTTCAACCATAGATGGGCAGGGGGGTTGGGGGGTTATACCCCGAAAATCCCGATTATAGCCGACAGCCCCTAAAAATTAGGGGTACCCCGGACACTCCTCCTAAAATTTGGGGTGTTCCAGTACTAAAAACGCTAAAAATGGGGTATTTGAGGTATACGTATACCCCCAAGAAAATTTTTTTATAGCCTTTTATAGCCGGCGATCGGGCCTTGTTTAAAGAATCAGTTCTTTCTAGACGATACGGAAATTCGATTCCCGAAAATGTTTTGGCTTTTTAAAAGTAATATAATAATATTTAAATTACACCATCGTCGTTACTGCCACAAAAAAGTCACATTTAGTATAAAATCAACGTAACTCTGACTCATAATGTTAAGTTTTGCTATTTGTGTGAAAGGATAAAAAGAATCATAGTTTCAGTATTATATGACGCTTCTGACTCATTGTGTCATGGTGGTAACGACGATGTTACACTTCGATTTCAATTATTAACAAATCTCCCTACCGAATCGCTCCATAAGCTCTCGATTCTGCTTCAACTGAAGGGCCGACGACCGCAAGTCCGCGAACAGTTTCGTCTTCCATTCCTCTGCCGCCACGGAGCTGCTTGTCGCTGATTGGTCGGCGGTGGCGCCGCTCGTCGCCGATTGGTCGACCGTGGGCGAAGGGAGCGAGCACGTCTCTCGCCGGAGGGGTGGCAGACTAGTGGGCGAAGGGGCTTCCAGGCGATCAGGGTCGCTCTCGAACACTTCGTTAGACAAAATTTCTTGGTGTTGCATTCGGCCGTCGTAAGAATTGCCGTGACTAAAAAACAAATTTCGGATCATCAGACCTGTGCACGGTCTGGAAATGCCCCCCCGTTTTATTGGAGAATTTGCCCCCCCCGTTTTATTGCCCCCCTGCCAAAAAATGAAAAAGTACCCCAAAATTATGACGCCATTTTTGACCTATGATCACGCCATCATCGCAATTTTTTTGCAGTTTTTAGCCTATTTGAATGTATTTTAAGTCATTTCAGACCTATTTTTACCTTATTTTCGCTTTTTTTGTCCCTTTTTTTCTCTTTTCCCCTCTTTTTTTCTCTTTTTTTCTCCTTTTTTCTCTTTTTTTTCTTTCCCCCTGCTTGCCCCCGTTTTATTGCCCCCCCCGTTTCATAAAAGTTGCCCCCCAATTTTGGAATTGCCCCTCTGTTAAAACCCCGGGGGCACTGCATAGGTCTGGATCATAGAAAAAGAACACGTGGAAAGTTTGGGGGCATACATCGCATGGTCACAGATTACTTTACCGCTTAACAGGCTTACCACCAATTCCGCGAAGGGTGGTTTAACCCGGTATCACTCAGAAGGGGGGGGAAGATTTACCCCCTTTTCAATTAAAAAAACTCTTTTTTGTTATGTGCAGC
>JASAMX010018236.1:2500-12794 GCA_030248175.1 Microlaimidae sp. YZB2_3 | reverse complement strand
TCTTCAAAAATTACGTATTGCTTATTAAAAAAATATTTTTTCATAAAAATTAAATTTTCTTAGCAAAAGGGTTTTTTATTTAATTTGAAAATTTGAGTGAGCAAGAAAAATGCGGTTTGCTGGTGACTACTGGGCAAAACCCCTAGTAGGACAGATTTGGATGTTAACAAAATTATTTTTGCATAGCAAATATACAAAAATTAATTTCATTCTATTTTCGTTAATAAAATCTTTACTTTTTTAAAGTTCCATATTTTGGGACCAGGTGGAAGTGAGAATTTTGCGACAGTAGGATAACTGGTCGGTGGGTTATTATTTGGCCAAAAATGCATTCTATCAAGTGATTTTCAGAAAACGGCAGGCAGGCAAGAACATTATCCCTGTTCCCTCCCACTGGCTACGGCCATGGTGGTGCATTAAAATTAGATTTGACCATAGGTGGGCAGGGGGGGGTTGGGGGGGTTATACCCCCCAAAATTTCGGATTTTGCTGACACCCCCCTTAAATTTAGGGTGGTCGGGGACACCCCCCCCCCAAATTCGCCTCCCAAAGAAAAATTTTTAAGTGTTATAAAAGGACTAAAAAACTTTTCCGCGCTTCGCGCGGAGTGTTTATTACCTTATTTTCCCGTTTATTACCTTTAAATTCCCCCGTTACGCGGGCAGTTTAAATTTCCCTGCTACGCGGGCAGTTTAAATTGGCAATTTATCTTAGTTTTTCAATTTCAAATCGATTATCCCATTCAGTAGTTAAGGCATACATGTTTAATAAAACTACTATAAAACACTATTATCCTTTTTTTAACGTTTTAAACACATGTTATAAATGTATAGTATAGCTATATAAAACCTTAAATTTTGTAATTACTATCATTTGGAATTAAAATTCCTAGTGTATTTTAGCGCCTCAAATTATAAATTTTCTCCTCCGGGGGGCATTGTTCCCCCCGAACCCCCTGACTGAATTTTTAAGATCACAGAAAATTATGTAGAAATTAGGTAAGAAAACAAAAGTAAAAGGTATGTTCACGCGATCACCAGGAGACGATTTTTAAGCCGTTTTAGGTATAATTTTTAAAAAATTTTGCCTCCAGCGGCTGGGGGGGACACCCCCCAGCTCCCCGTCCGACGCTTCGCGTCGGCTGGCGCCGCTACGCGGCGCAGACGGCTGCGCTTCGTGCCACTTATGTGACACATTTTTCTCCCCTCCCCCAGACTGCCGGCCCCGAAATGAAATCCTGACTGCTCCACTGCATATTTTTATTAAAAGAATTAAAAAAATAAAACTTATAAGTTGCAGTAAGATCTTATTTTAATTTTACACAGTTTTAAAGCATTTATAAGCTTGTTTTACGTTTTTTTACGCGTTTTAAGCTCATTTTAAGGCAGCGCGGAAATATTGCGTACACCCCCCCCCCTCAAAATTTGGGTCTTACTGGACACCCCCCCTAAAATTTGACCCCCCCCTATCCCCCCCCAAAATCCGAAAGGCTGCCCACCTATGGATTTGACCAATTAAAAAAACATGAATAAATCTGAGATTTTTAAAAATTTGATTCATCTTATCCCGAATTTGATCTCTGCGCAACTGATCCCGGGACCGCATCGGGAAAATGTGTTAGTTGCGCATTTAGCTACAAGTAAATCATAAAAATTCAAACCTTGTGTATACATTAGCCTAAACAAACTGAAAAATCAAGCAATATTTTATCAAATCAACTGCGCAGCTATTATGCTAGGTAATAAATGTGTGTTGATCAAATTCAGTAGGGTATACATTTTTAGATGCTGCTCTTCCCACAACCATTTCCACAGAGCCAAAACAAACGACGTGGTCACAAATATAAGGGCATTTTGTATGTCCTTTAAAAATCCTGACGTGTAAACTCAAACAATAATATAATAATGTTAAGTGCTGGGTTTGTTTAGGATATGTTTTATTTGTGCATTTTACGTTTTGATCTATTAATTTAAACTTTTTTAATACTTTACAAATGCAACTTACTTATACACATTTAGCTATAAATTGCTGAAAAACCCATTTTTTGTATGAAAGAAACATTTTTGTATTCTCTTTTTTAAAACTTTAAAACGACTCTTTCCACAAATTTCTATTGTAGCTTTTGGAAATTACATGAACATCTAACTCACGTCATATATATTCAATGATAAAATTGAAGATTTTTAAATCCCCTTAAAGTATAATTTCACCTCAACAAAAAATCTGCCAAAATCAAACTGTAGTAAGAAAATGCACTTTTTTAAACCTTTACTTAAAAAACACAATATACCAACATACCATTTACATCCAGCAAACGGCACTGCACTTCAATTCTTACATCGAATGTTATTTAATCAAACTTTTTTATCAAAAATCAAAAAATCCAATTACTTATTTTTTTGTTTTCAGATGTGTCCATGTTTCATGAAGCATGGACATGGAAGTTTTAAATAATTTATCAAGATGGCCGCTCCTAAGCGAAAATTTGACGTTCCTGAATACCCTGGATAAACTTATTTTGACCTCAAAAATAAAGTTTAGATGCAATTAAATTAGAGCTAAAGAAGTCATTTTAATGACATTTTTTCTTAATTTTTTCAAAATTAGGAAGGAGGGTTGAACTTTTTTTGCCTCCTCCAAATCTGCGTCATGGTTGGGAAGGAGGGGTGGGGGTAACCCGCTTTTCCAGAATTTGGTAAGGGGTTAGTTAACCCCCTATTAACCGTTCCATGCGAATTTATGCCCTAAGCCCTAAATCTTTAAAAATCGTTCAAATAAATTTTGCTTTTTTCCTGTGCAAAATTATTAAGCCAGAGGCAATTGTTTAAAAACTGTTCAAATAAATTTTAATTTTTGTATTCTGTGCACCATTATTAAAAAGGGGGAAAATCTTTAAAACATTGTTCAAAAAATAAGTTTCGATTTTTTTATGTACAAAATTATTAAGCCAGGGGGAGATTCATCCAATATTGTTCAAATAATTTTTGATTTTTTTTATTCTGTGCACCATTATTAAGAGGGGTAAATTTATTACTGTTTTGTATTTTTGACATGTATTTTATTGATGTTATTTGATGATTGTGGATGATAACATTTTTTACAGAAAAATGAATGTCAAAAATTGAATCAGCAGGTCAAACTACGTATAGTAAGATGTAATTCAAAAAGATTTGTCGTCAAAAAAAAACTGTGAAGTTCTACCTTAAGCCATTTTAAAAGAACCAAGTCAAACCTAAAAATCAAGCAAAATTTTATGGTTTGGAAAAAACAATCGTTTTTAAAAAGTACATTTACAAAATCGCACTCAAAAGACGAGTTTTTCCAATACAAGATAAATAAAGCACAGCTTTTAAAAGACAACATGCAGAAGACAAGATTTTGAAAGACATACATAATTTAAAAAAACAAAAACTCAGGACACCTTGCTACCATACAAAATTGGTAGGATCTAGACAAGTTTTTAGACAAATTATTCATGACAAGCTAGACTCTTGAACAATAAAAAATTCATAAGAGTTCATAAAAAATTTTTTCTAGACAAATTATTCATGACAAGCTAGACTCTTGAACAATAAAAAATTCATAAGAGTTCATAAAAAATTTTTCAGCGGCATAAAAATTCCTTAAAAAAAGAGATTTTAGCTATAAAGAAAAAGAATGGTCCTTTTTGCTCCTGTCACTTCCCTCCTATGCCATTTGATTTGGCTTCTGACCCACATTGCTCCCAGTAAATTTGTGCAAATTTATTTTTTTTGCTGGGGTCAACCTGGTTCCTCACTTATTGCAGTCAATTTTAAAAATATATAACAATTAAAAAATTTGCTTGATTTTAAGCTTAGCTTAGGCTTAAGAAAAAATAATGTTTTCTATCTTTAAGAGCTTTGCAAAAAATACGTTTACAAAATATGCTAAGAGCAAAGTGTGGGCCGGGAGCATAGCTGGGTAGGGGGGATTGGGGAGAGGTTATATCCCCAAAAATCCCGACTAGTTGACACCCCCTCAAATTCGGGGATACCCCAGACGCCCCCCTGAAATTTGGGGGGTTCCAGTACTTATAACGCTAAAAATGGGGTATTTGAGGTATGCCCTAAAAAATTTTTCAGGGGGGTGTCCTGAAAATTTTTTTTTGAGGGGGGCCCCCTCAAAAAAAATTTTGGAAATTCTTCAAGAACAAGCCACTTTAGAGGTAAATGGAAAGAAAATACAATATGGACTACTTTAAACATGGACGAACTACTAGTTTAAAACCCTTTTTTTTTCAAAAACAACCCATTAAATTAATTTTTTTTTAATAAATCTTAAACAAAGTGATAAATTTAAAAAAATTATCATGATAAGACTCATAAAAAACCTGAATCCTGGACTATAGACCTAAGTTAACCTAGCAAAACCTCAAAATCAAACAAAACATTGAATTTATCTTGGTTTTAAGCTTTTGTTTAGGTTGCTTAAGGAAATTAAGGTATAAAGTCCACAATAAATGTTATTTGTAGTTTTATCACGATAAATTACTTGAAAAATAACGGTTTTAAACAATTCATCTTTCCGGTGACCACTTGAGTCCAAATTTTGGGAGCAGGGTATACCCCACCAAAATTCGCGGCTGCCCACCTATGGCCAGGAGCGAAGTGGGTCTGACGAGATCATATCATAGGTGGGCAGCCTACCGGATTTTAAACAGGACCAGAATCCCGAAATTTGGCTGGGAGGTTTGTTCCCAAAATTCTTTTTGGGGTAAAAGAAGAATTTATTTTAGCAAATACAAAAACCCTCAAATAGCCCATTTTTAGCGTTTATAGTACTGGGACCTCAAAATTTTAGGGGGTTTCTGGGGTACCCCGGAATTTAAGAAGGTCCCCCTCCTCAAATTTTATTTTAGGGTCGGTTGTAATCAGGATTTTTGGGGAGGGTATAATCCTCACCCCCTGCCAACCTATGGTCGAGAGCAAAGTGGTAAGTGCTAAGACTTCCCAATTTATAAAAACTTTGCATAAGAACTTACACTGTGGTTAACAGAATTTTTAAAACTTAAGTTGTAGCTTCTAGTTGTTAATTTAGGCCTTAAAAAACAAGAACTGAATGAGTCTCAAAAATTGGTTTGAAAGATCCACCGGACAAATACTAATTACTAACATGTTTAGTAGAGGTCAATTTTGCTCTGAAAAAATTAATTTAAGCTTGAAAAATTTATTTAAACACGGTCCAAAAGTTTATATATATGGGGTTTAATAGCTGAAAAAGCAGGCTTTTAAAAAAAATGCATTTTATGCTTAATAAAAATAATATTTTTATTAAGCTTTTTTAAATCGTCTTCAAAACGTTTTGTTAATTAAATTCGCCAGTGTCTCTCGTTTCCGTCTGAATATAGTTTTAACAAAAATATATAATATACCGAAAAATGCGCAACTCCCATATAAAAAAGTACAGAAAAGTATGCCATTATAATGAGCCTCTCCATTTAAATGGCACTCTTCATTAAAATGGCATAGTAGACATTTTAATTAGGCGAGTTAAAATGGAGAAGAAGCCATTATAATAGCCATTTATTGATTTAATTTCACTTCGTATATACTCACCATGGCACTCTCCATTAAATGGCATAGTAGTCATTTTAATTTGGCGAGTTAAAATGGAGAAGAAGCCATTATATTAGCCATTTATTGATTTAATTTCACTTTGTATACACTCACCATGGCACTCTCCATTAAAATGGCATAGTAGTCATTTTAATTCGGTGAGTTAAAATGGAGAAGAAGCCATTATAATAGCCATTTATTGATTTAATTTCACTTCCTATAGGGTAGTGCATTTAATTTCGGCACTTTACCCAATTGGTCATTTTTGATTTTGGACTATATCTTTGGTAATCGTGGACAAAATACGACGTTTGATAGCTCAAATGAGAGCTAATTATATGTAGATTACTATCGTGAGCTTTTTATTTGTTATGTTATGATATTTTCATGTGAAATTGTGTAATTTATAATTTAAAAAAATGTTACTCGTTTTTAGAACATGGGCATTTCATGATTACGCAATACATTGGTTTAAAAATTAAACTGTCCTGGTAAAATTTAATCTATTTTTCGAATTTTTAGTCCCCGTGGTTCTACATTGCGTCTGTGGTGAGCAATCGTTATAAAATAAAACAGTGTAATTTCGGAACACTATTGCTGTAGGTAAAAACCGGTTGAATTTAGTGGTCGAGTGGTAAATTGCAGTTGTAATTAGTTAAAAGACAACGTTGAAATGTGTAGGAGTCATAGCACTGCACTTAAACTCGATTAAGGGTGTCTTTTTAAAAATTGCCAAAATTAAATGCACTTTTTCCCAAATTTCGCTCATTTTAATACTATTAGCATTTTAGCTGTAACTTTTTTTCAGTTACACGTTGAACAACAAGTAAAAGCTTAAATTAAATAAAACTGTCTGGAGATAATGATAGGTTTTAAAATTTTTAAAAATAATGATTTTTTTGACTGAGAAACAATCGATTGTTTGTAAAGTGCCGAAATTAAATGCATACATTTAATTTCGGCAATTTTCTATTTTTTTAAAAACTAATTTAATTAATTAAGTAAAAAAAAAAACTTTCGTACAGTGATTTTTTTTATGACGCAACGCAGTATCGTAAAAGCTTTAAAATGAGCTATCAAACATAAAAATCAAGCCATACAGTGAAAAGTTACATTGGAAAAACGAAAAAGTGCCAAAATTAAATGCACTACCGATTTCGAGCAATCTCCCAACAAAAAGGGTGAATCTCCCAACAGTTTGTAGAAAGACCCAACAGAATCAAAAAATACGTTTGCAACAAACACTATTTTATTTTTTAGTCAATTAACACTATAATTAATAAAAATATAGCATTAAATTCTTTATTCAAAAAACTGAGTACCTAAGCCTAAGCAAAACCTAAAAATCAAGCAAAATTGTATTATGGTAAATTCGTATTTAATGATGCTTTTTAAACTGAAGAGTAAAAATTTTATTTTTTTCCTAAGCCTAAGCAAAACCCAAAAATCAAAAAAAAAAATCTCATCGGGGTGGAAACTTGCATTTTTGAAAGTACGTTTACAAAAAAGCATAATTCCATTTATCATTCATTTAATGCGTTTATTTATTTTCGGTTGTTTAAAATTATCGTGTTTAACACCGGTTTTGCAAACGTATTTCTAATATTTGAACTGTTGGGAGATTCATCGATTGGTTGGGACTTTCCACGTTGGGACTTTCCTCAGTTGGGACTTTGCCCGATACCATTAAATGGAGAGGCTCATTATAATGGCATACTTTTCCGTACTTTTTTATATAGGAGTTGCACATTTTTTGGTATATTATATATTTTTGGTTTTAACAGATTTCACCAAGTTGTTACGACGGCACCGATTTAATAATAATGTGCAAAATTTTAGTTGGGTTTCACATAATAACCCAAATTAAAGACGTAATTTTCACATTTTTACCACCCCTTAGTGAATTTATTTTAAAAAATACTTACTTTCTTTTATTCATAAGCCATTTATATTTCAGTTTTTCTAATTTATTGCAATCAAAACTGTGGTTATATTAAAATTTTGTAAACTTATCAGTATCTAAAAACCAGTCACAGTGCGAAGCAAAAAATCGTGCCGTCAGTTTTTTGTCGACGTTTGACGCATCCCTATGCTTTAACATAGGGTTTCATTTCTTTGTAAATTTCTACAAAAAAGAAATGGACTTTTACAAAGAAATGGCATGTTCGTAACTTTTATGAAACAGCGCCCTGGTGTTCAAATTTCCCAAAATCACAAAAATGATGCAAACTGGCGACAAACCTCCATTGAAAATTCAAATTTTTTTCAAAATTTTTTTTCAAAACCATAAAAAATGTAAAATTTATCACATATGTCGAATTTGATATGTCGTTTGTGTAAAAAAACCCAATATTAAGCTTAAAATTAGTTGTCAAAAGTGACCAATTTAAAATTTGAAAGCATTCCAAGCCCCTATGCTGGGAGCAGCAAATATCTAAATTTTAAAGTTTTGCAAGAATAATAAACTTTAGAAGATTAGTTTTAATTTTTTTTTCTACTATTTTGATTTAAAATATTAAAAAGTGTTAAAAAAAACCCCATGAATACGCCAAATAAATTTTCGTTAAAACTCATAAATTCTTCACTACGTTATGCAAATTTTTGTCATTACGTCATAATTAATGATTTTAGTTGGCTCTTTGACAATTAAAATGACGCAATTCAGACCAGATCGCGGATTCAAACATTTTTACACGAAAAATAGCATTATTACAAAAAAACTACATTTAGATTTTGGCAAAAGTTGGGAGACATAGTTATTAGAAATTTGTTTTTTTGTGTTGACAAACGGAGAAACATGTTTGCAAGTAAGAAAACACTTAAAAAAGAGCATTTTTTATCTGCGATATTTGGCAATTTTGTAGTAGAATTTTAACTATGAAAATATGTTCTTCTAAAAAAATAACCTAAAAATTAAAAAAATGAACTTTTAAGGCTTATTTTTTTGAAAAGTTTTTAATTTTAAAGATTTGCTGCTGCCAGCATATGGAATGCTTCCAAATTTTAAATTTGTCATTTTTCAGAGCTAATTGTAAGCTTAATATTAGGTTTTTTCACACAAACGATATATCAAAATTCGTCATATGTGAAAAATTTTACATTTTTGATAGTTTTGATAAAAAAATTTTAAAAAAATTTTCGGCATTTGTGTTTGCCCCCCCTAGCCGCCGGGGGGTCAACCCCCTAAAAAAAATTTAAGGTCAAAAGTAAGGAATTTAAAAACCGGCCGACATTTGATATATAACAGTATGAGCAAAATCGTACACACGTCGAGCAGGAAGCAAAACAAAAGCTATTTATTTGCTGTGTATAAAATTTGGCGAAAAATCACGAAAACCGCGCGCTTTCAACGCATCATAAAAAACTTTAAGCGAATCGATTTCACTGAAATTTTCAGAAAAAACTCGAAAAAATATGTTTTAACAGCATACCAAGCGGCGTTTTTTATCTCATAGTAATAAAAAGGTTTTGTGTTTTTTTGGGACCAGGTTTTTTTCACTACATCAGCCATAGTGATGACGTTATAGAAAAACTATTTTTTCTAACCTTTTCAAAAGGTAGCCAAAAGTCTGAGCTATGCTCTGATATATGTCCCCTAAATATTCTACCTCGCGTTATGGAGATATGATCTTTCAAATTTCGAATATTGTTGCCAGTTCGCATCATCTTTGTATAGACTATAGTCCCTGCTATTTTACCTGTGAATTGTTTATAAGCAGTAAAAGGTTTCGAATTATAAAAGCCAATATCTTATTACAAAAATCAAATAAATACCTATTTTAGTTTGTCTAAAGTTACTTTTGTTTCAAACAGACGAAACAAAAATTAAATTAAACAATAGGAAATGTATTTTTTTTAAATGTCAAAAATGGAAATGTAACCTTTTGTAACTTTTTTTAAACTTTTTTTATAATTTTTGTTTTAACTGTTTTAAAATGTCCGCGAAAAATTACCATCTACTGTAGCCGCTTTTTGAAAAATCATGCCTGTTTGTTTATTTGCTTAATACTGGTTGAAATTAAACAAAATTTTAAATTTAAGGTCTTGGCTTCGTCTTAATTTGATTATAATGCGTACATGTATTTAAAAATAATATATCATATTTTGATTGCATTTTTCATCAGGATTGAAATGAAGGAGGATATAATTCAAGCAACGTAGCAGGGACTGGTTTATGAACGCATTTCCCATCAGAACTAAAAAGAAGCGGGAGTAAATTTAAATGGAAACAAAACGGGACTGAAACGAAGCGGGACTGAAACAAAGCGGGACTGAAATGAAGCGGGACTGAAATGAAGCGGGACTGAAAAGAAGCGGACCCTATTCCAACATAGGGAAAAGCTTATGGCAGCCATGGGCCGGTCTACTAACGACGTGTTAACTATCAACTAAATTAGCCGGTTATGGAAAACAGTTTTTATTGCTCAAGAAAGCTCGTAAAGTTTTCGGTTTAAATAAAAAAAAGATATTTTAACAATATAATTTATATTATGTTTTAAATATAAGCTAATAAATTACTATTTGGATATTAAAGCCGTTTCATATATATTTAATTATTTTTTATTGTCGTTTTCTAATATATTAGCGTTAATAATTATTTAATTTTTTCAAAACAAAAAATATTTTTAAATAAAACAAAAATTGCTGAAAATTATTTGAAAAAGCTTTTGAATAGGGCCATTTTTAACAATCCGCCAAAAAATAACCCAAGTTCTAAA
>JASAMX010018233.1:0-10990 GCA_030248175.1 Microlaimidae sp. YZB2_3 | reverse complement strand
GTAGTTATTCTTGGTTCAGATTACGTATTGCTAAGAGAGTTGTTTTTTAATAAGTTTTCTGCTGTTAGTTACTATGTTGTAAATAGTAGAAGAATATATCATAAAAAAATTGTTTTTTTTTAAATAAACTATTAACACACCTGTTATGACATGACACTGTCACTTGCTTTTTTATTACGAAACTTGTAATGTAAAAATTGTAACTATCGTTTAATTTGTTTAGCACCGATGAGCCACTAGAATACTTTAAAATTAGCCCAGCAAACCACGCAAACTTTTTCTTCTTGTTATTATTATAAATATAATAATAATAATAATAATAATAATAATAATAATAATAATAATAATAATAATAATAATAATAATAATAATAATATTAATAATAATAATAATAATAATAATAATAATAATAATAATAATAATAATAATAATAATAATAATAATAATAATAATAATAATAATAATAATAATAATAATAATAATAATAATAATAATAATAATAATAATAATAACTAGCATTGAAAAATGCTCTAAGAATAGAGCAGGAAAAAGGGGCGATTTTTCCCCAGGCGTATGTTTAGAAAGAAAAGATGTGGACTAGGCTGAGATGGACATTATGTGGACTATAGGAAATTTGCATTTGGTTTGGCCAGCTGCTCACTAAGTAAAACATTTCTACCATATGATAATGATTTGTTTATACATTGATCTTATCACGCAGCACTGTTGCATTTTTTTAGTTTGATGAAATGTCAATTTAAAAAATCATACTCACAGCAATCTTTGACAAGCGCGAAATCGCCACTTTTTCAATTAGAAGGTTATATTTGTATGTATAAGAAACAACTATAAATTTGAAAAAGTGGCGATTTCGTTTTCACTTGTCAAAAATTGGCTGTGCAGTACAATGGTTTTTAAATTAGCATTTTTCAAAACTAAAAAAAATGAAGACATGCTGCGTGATTGGATCAATGTATAAACAAATCGTATCATATGGTAGAAATGTTTTATTTAGTGAGCAGGCTGGCCGAACCAAATGCAAATTTCATATAGTGCCAGCATAATGTCCCTCTCAGCCTAGTCCGCATCTTTTCTGTCTAATCATACGCCCGGGAAAAAATCGCTCCTTTTCTATTCTCTAGAGCATTTTTCAAGGCTAGTATACAACTTTTTTTTGAATTAAATTAAAAAATAGCCTAATAAACTATGGTTTTAGCTGCGCAATGACATATGTTTATAATCAGTCCGTTGCCGAGATATACTTTTTTAAATAAAAAATAATAATGAGAAGAAGATGAATTTAAATTACAAAATTTACCCACGGTGTTTAATTATAGTTAGTGCGGTGCAGTTGCGCTCCAGACAAAGTTTACCTACCTTCTCTAAATATAGTTGGAGCGATGCCGTGTGCCAATGATTGCAATTGTAATTTTTAAAGTAAAAATAATAATAATAAGAAGATGATGAACATGAATTACAAAATTTACTCACGTTCTCTAAGTATAGTTGGCGCGATGCCGTGGGCTAAATTGCAATGTAGCACCACCGATGATTACCGGCGCGTGGCGCTCCCGCGCCACCGACGCTTTACCCACGGTTTACCAAATTTACCCACGGTGTTTAATTATAGTTAGTGCTGTACAGTTGCGCTCCAGACAAAGTTTACCTACCTTCTCTAAATATAGTTGGAGCGATGCCTTGCGCCAATGATTGCAATTATAATTCTAAAGTAAAAATAATAATAATAAGAAGAAGATGATGAACATGAATTACAAAGCTTAGAACATGAATTACAAAACTAAGTATAGTTGGCGCGGTACGGTGGGTTAAATTGCAGTGTGGCACCCCCGCACCACCGATGATTACCTACCTGCGCGTGGCGCTCCCGCACCTAAGACGCTTATTATTATTTTTTAATAAATAAAACTTTGAATTTTTTTGTCATCAGTAATGCAAGAATTAAAAAAAAGTACTCTGTTGTTTTCGCCGATTTCCGCGCGGTTGAAGCAGATGACGCTGGGAACTGGTTCCGTTTCTGCCACCAATTAAAAGCGGTCTGCTTTTTCTGTGCGGTTTTTATGAGGGGATGTTGGTTTAAACTTTGCAACATAAACTTATACTTACTTACATATTCAAGTTAGTTGATCAAACAATATCATCTGATAGAGAGTTCCACAGTGAAATTACTCTGTTGGTAAAAAAAATATTTTGCTAAATCGGTTTTAAAAGGCTTGTGTTTAAGTTTAAAGCTGTGACCGCGAGTACGTTTTTCTACAATACGTTCAAAATAATCACTATTAACACCAACTAGATTGTTTAAAATTTTATAACACATAATAAGATCATTTTTAACACGCCTAGACTCTAATGATTCTAGTCCCAGCTCAACTAAGCGTAATTCCTAATTAAAATGAAAAAACCCACATCTGCTGTTTAACCTGCAAGTGAAAGTCCTTTGGACTTTTTTAATGCGTATTTTATCTTTTTTAAGATGTGGATTCCAAACGGAAGTTTTAGTTTTATGTTTAAATCCGCACTCAACAACGCTATCTACAAATACGTTCGAAATATATTATCGGTAAGAGCGCATATTACAAAACCTGTCGGGTTATAAATTTGACACAGCTTGACACATCATTACAAAAAGAATGACAAAATTCATCATCGGTATTTGACCACTATGGTCAAAAACCCTTCTATTTGAAAAGGAGTTGTTCAGCGTTAAAGATTTCCACAGTTTTATGACGCTATAAATATATTTTCAGCCAATGAGCGCTTAAAGATACGGTACCGAGTCAAACTTTTTGTCTTCGATTTTGATGATTTTTTTTGTGATAACGGTAACCCCGCTCCCAATAGGCCACAAAAATTTTTTCTCTAAAAACGTATTTATGGGTTCAGAAGGTGTATGACCAAAAAACTTGGCGTTTTTTTTTGAAATTCTGTACTTGAAAGATTTCTTAATAAGTATAAAGTAGTTTTAAATTATAAAAGTTTTACTGAAAGAAAGCAGCTACTTTCTACTTTAATTTGGTATTTTGATTGTTAAGATTGGTGCAGTATTTGTCGATATATTTTGTTTCCCGTACAAAAAACCCTCGATGTTTTCTTTAAAAACACCACACGACGGCAGTGATTTGATTAAGTTTGCCCAACAATTTTGCCTACACTTCGTATTTTTAGCCAAAAAATCGCGCGTTTTTTGTACGGGAAACGCAATATCTCGAGAAACACTGCACCAATCTTAAAAACCAAGGTATCAAATTAAAGTAGAAAGAAGCCGCTTGCTTTCAGTAAAACGTTAAGTACCTAAAACTTTCAAGTACAGAATTTTGAAAACAAAAAACGCAATTTTTCGGAGGTCATAACTCTTAAATCACCAGAAATATTTTTATGAAAAAAATTTTAGGGCTATTGGGGGAAGTGGTAAGGTTTCCATAAAAAAATCATCAAAATCGAAGACAAAAACTTTGAGTCGATACCGCAACTTTAAGAAAAAAATTGATCTCCGACGAACGTTGAAATCTCCATCTTTAGCTCCTTTCACTTTTATTCCCACAGAGCAATAAATATCGTCGTTACTATAGCAAAATGAGCCACTGTAATTATAAAATACACGTGACTGTGACTCATTCTGTAGTTAATAGGGTCCTGTTTTAAATTTAAAATGAGTCACAAACACACATATTTTATACGAACTGTTGCTCATTTTGCCGGAGTAAAGACGATATAGCCGCAAATCACGAATAGTAGTTTCATCACGATAGTGAAAACCCTCACGATTTAAAAAAATTGTTCAGTGTTAAAAACTTTCACAAAGTTATGACCTTATAGAATCATTTTTAGCCAATGAGGGCTTTGAAAAAAACTGGAGATCTTTCATCCATTGGAGATCTAATTTTTTTCCAAGCGCTAATTGGCTAAAATTGATTCTAACAGCTCCTCCCACAACCATTCCAACAAAACAAAACATATATGACGTGATCACAAATATTATATGATATTTTGAGGGTCCTTAAAATCCTGACGTGATTTGAGGATCCTTAAAATTCTAATGTGACAATGGTTAGTGTTTGTTGCGCCGCTAGACTAAACACTCTTGAAGCTTTCGCGGTACATACATTAGGATAAACAGTTTGTTCAAAATGTTTATGTTCACCCACGTTTCCGTAAATAAAAGAAAAACAAATTAATTTGAATTGCATTAACTAATAGAATAAAAAAAATTTATTTCGTTAGAAATATGGTTCATTTATGTCAATAAAATAAATGAAATACTAATAAAAAAACATTTTTAACGAAGGGCAAATAAAAGTGACGTATTATCTATCTATATTTAATAAAAACAAACCAATAAAATACAAAATTTCAAAAATATGATTAGCATAAGCAGCAAATAATATTAAAATTGTAAGTTTTCATATTCACTAACACAATTATTATGGATAGTACATATTTGTAACTTAAAAAACTAAATAAATAAAAGTTAAATTTATAAAAAAATGACATTGCTAAAAAGAAACCATGGAAATTTGGCATTCGCAAACTACAATTTTTAATTATAATCCAAAGCTTAAGCTTGTCAGTAAAACAAACAGAAAAGTAATCAGAAGGCGCTTCATGGATACTGAAAGTGCAAAGAAAAAACAAAGTAATTATTAAAACAAATAAATAAAAAAACATACTGGAGCAAACTTTTTATAAGCAAAATAACGACACAAACTCTTTATTGAAAAAGAAAGAATATATTTCTTTTTTTAATATGCTTTGTCTGTTACATCGCACTATAGGTGGTGTAGTTGCTTTGTTCTATTGGGCATAAAAAAATGGGCACAACGAATCCTTTGGCGTCATTGACATCAACTAATAAGAAGACACAGTAAAAATATTAAGCTGGCTGAAATTTGGACAGGCGGTTTCAGCCTACTGTATTTTCAAGTTTTTTTAATTTGCCCCGCCTGGCCCGCGGTTCGCATTTTTAATTTTTTTATATTGATTTATTTCAACAAAAATTCGCCTCGCCTACCAGAAAATTCACCCCGGATCAACCCGGCCCGGCCCGGCCCGGCCCGATAAATATTTAATAAATAAAATCACGCCCCAGTCCGGCTGACCTATATACCTCTCAAAACTTTCTCACAGTAGTTAGAAATTAAGCTAAAACTAAGCTTTTGTTTTAATCTATTGTCATGTCATAATGGCAAGTGGCGTGTCAATAATTGACACGTGAAAAAACTAAACCAAGTACTAAGTACTCTTAGTTTAAAATATCAAAAAAACTTATTATGTGTTAAATATCATAAAATTAAGTATAGTTGAATTATATCTGGCTGACGCTGAAAATTAGAATGCAGACATGAAGGGACCAATTAAAATTGTGCGGTAATGACGTTTTTTAAAAAAAAACAAATAGAATGCAGAATTTTTTTTAATTCCACCTTTTAACAAAATATACAAAAATTAACCACCTTTAGCCTTTAAAAAATTTGCATTTACAGTTTTTAATCTTTGTTATTAATACACTTTAGTGAAAAATTTTGAATGTTTTTGTTGTTAAATAGTCGATTCAATACTGCAAATATCGCGGTCAGCTAGATTTTGTTTGCCTATATTTAAAAAACATTTTGAGTGTTTTAGACTAATATTATGGCGTATTACTCAGAAAATATTACTGTAGACTGATTAAAAAACCCACGTTTGAAATAAAATTAAAAAAACTTGGGGCTTGGAGTGGGGTTGGAGTCTAAGTGTATACAGTAATATTTGCTGAATAATCAAGTAGAGTAATCTTATGTTTTACAGTAATCGTGTTTAATTTATAAAGAGAGTTTTTTACTTGCCTTATAAATTTTTCTGCTTTTTTCCTGCCATACTCTAGCTCTTTTTTGCTGGCATTCTAAAATTCACTTGCTTTTGACCTGCCTCCTGCCTGCTTACAATACAACCTACCTGCACGTATATTTTCCTCCTATAATATACATACTTTAACAGTGAAAGCTGCGACAGTGCCGTTACGACAGTTTGGGCTGACTCTGCCATATGGCCTCTTATGTGCCTTTACCCTGCTTCCTACTTGCTTCTAAAGCAGGATTTTTCCATCTCGTACCTGCGTTTAACCCACCAAAAGCAGTTTTGACAGCCGTCCTTACCAGGTCTTTATTATCAACTAAATAAAATTGTGTCATTTTTTTACTGTAATCGTTATCTGACGAAAGCGAACTAAAACGACGCAGAAAAAAAGACCATTGTAACCTTTTTCAACTGACAAACTTGATATTAGCTTTAAAAAAATCCATCCATTCGGATCAATCGGCAAATTAAGGGGTAATTGGCCTGCCAATACTCGTTTGATGCATCCCAAAGCGACGCCTTTCTAATCTATCGCTCAAATTCCCTTGTTTCCGGAGTAACCGGTGGAGGAATTCCTATACTGCTGCTTCCGGTATCCTAGCACCTCCAAAATAAAAGAAGCGACTGCTCCTCCGGGGCCCCGGCCCTCTTTTTAAACTCCGTTCAATTGAAAACTCCCGTTTTCTTTATTTGTTAAAAACAAAAACGAGGTTTTACACGCGCCGCTGGATATCCAAGCGTTTTTTTTGTCGTTTTTACAGGTGGGAAATATGCCAATGATGTTACGGAGGTTTTTTTGGTTTTGGTGAATTAAATGAATTCTTACTGAAAGAGATTGAAGTCTGAATACTGAATGTTTAATGAAATATAAGAACGTTTTTTTTCTTAAAGGCGTGTATTTGCTTGAGACTGAGGTCTGGACTATCAAGAGTGGCCATTGACACCGCAGATGGGTGTCAACAAAATAACCTGGTAATAAAGGTAAAAAATGTGTTTTCTGCATTTTTACATTTCGTTTATTTTTCTTTATTTTTAATTTTATTGCCTTGTTCCTGCTTCGTATTTGATTTTTACACAGCTTTAACACAGGCTTAGGTATTTTTTAACGTATTTTTTCTGGTTTCCGATGCAGAATAATTAGCTTGTACCTTTCTTTTCCTTCAAATGGAAGCCTTTGATTACATTATGAAATACTGATAATAGTTTATAAATTATTTTTTAAAAATTAATATGAATAAGAAATTTCGGTAACATCACTTTGGAAAAAATTTTTATAATTTTTGTCACCTGTTTAGTAAAATATTTTTATATTGTTAAATATAAAGTATTAAAAAAACTGCAAAGAATATTTACAAAAAATAAATCATTTTTTATTTGTTTTATTATTTTTTTAATTTTCTGCAGTGTAAAGAAAAAGAAGTATTTACGTATTTTTGTATGAAAAATATAAATGAGCATTTTTCGCTGCTTGTAGATTGACACACAATAAGAAGAATAAATGAACTTAATTTAGAAGGCTCATATATAATTACTTAGTTTGTAATAAATACAGAGCACCATATAATCATGTTTTTAATTAGGCATATAATACTGTATTCAGTTACTGTACTACCTATGTGAATAAAACTTTTTGAAAATATGAAAATAATTTGTTCGCATTAAATTTTCGCTCAAAAATTTAAAAACTTAAGTTTTTTTTTAATCTAAAATCTCAATGTAAAAAACTGTTAATATGATATTAAGTATAGTACTAAATATTGTATTTTAAAACAATCATAATATATTTTTTTAAAGTTTTAATAGGATAATAATTTATAATATATTCATTTAAAAAACTATAAAAATTTGACTATTTCTCTAAAATTAAAAATAGTCGCGTTTTTATTAAATTTTTTAAAAAAATATTTAACGTTTGCATTATCGATTTTTAACTTTTTAAAACTTCATGGTTTGGCAGATTATTTAAAGAAACAAATGGAAACAATAATTGTTTCCAATATTTAACGTTTGCACTATTGATTTTAACTTTTTTACATTTCATGGTTAAGGAATAGTCTGAATAAGCTATTTTTTGTTAAAAAATCTTCAAGACAATGCCTGTTTCCTCTTCTTGAATTTTAAAAGCTAAAAAATATTTATGTATTGATTTAGCATTTGACGAGGACACTGTTGTTTTTAAGGCTTTTTAAATTGAAGGCTTAAATTTCATGTGATTCCAATATAATTATTTATAATAGAAATAAAAACAAATTTTTTTGGCTATGAAGCAAATTTCCACTATTACAAGTTTTAGATAAATCAAGCCTAAATTTTTATAATAAAATCTCCCAAACAATGCTTTTTGTAATCAAAACTTACAGTAAACAAGATAAGCCAAACTCTTGGTAGTCCATTGGATTAAAGATCGCGATCGGCGACAAAAAATTCCAAACTTAACTTTTGTGTCGTTAGGAGGAATTTATCTTTGCTAGGTCTTTGTTAAGTTTTAATTCGTCATTTACAATTATTAATACCTTAATAAGACTTAAATCTTCAGCAAAAACAATAATTTTGAACTAAAAACCAAGTTTAGAGAACCTAAAAATTATTTACGTTATAGAGATGCGGGGTTTTGCCCTAGTTTAGGCCCCTGCGGCACTCCGTATCTCTTAATAAACATTTTTCCTTTTGATTTCAAATGATCTTTTTGAATGACATGAATTAATACAGCATAGTAGACCGTTGTTTACACCATATCGTGATCCATTGATGGGGATTAAGACTAAGTTAAAGCGTTTACTTTTATCAAAAAACACAAAAAATACTTTGATTGGACTGCGATCAAAAACAAGGTGTCAAATGTGCTCCAAATATTTTTAAAAGGAAATTTAGATTTAGAAAATAATAGATTCAAATACTTTTGTTTTAGATTTCAATAATATGCGCCTCACATATTTAAGATAAAAAATATACCGGTAATTAATATTCGCCTAAAATCATTAAATGTAATGTACAGATTTTTTGCATATGCGTTTTTACCTTTTTTCTACAATGTATTTAGTTCAAAAGGTAAACTATGGACTATAGTAAACAATATAATACAAATAAAACACCTACTTGAAAACTTTTAGTGGTCTTTTTGTATTTTATTAAGCATTACTAAATGTTTTTTTTCTGATTAACCAAAAAAAAAATTACATATGAGAAACCTTAGTTACGCCTAATATAACTCTAAATAATGGTTAAAAATTAACAAAAATACTCGAAACTGTTTTAATATAGTTGTTTAATCTCCGGTTTCCAAAAAAAATAGGTAAAAATCCTTGGTTTCTAAACAAATTCTGATTTCGCGGTGGGACCGCGGACCCAAATTTTTTTAATGCTAGGTAGGTCTATAGTAAAAAACTATCTGTAATAAATTGGTTAAATATAGCGCAAAATGTTTTAAATTTTTGGATGTACGGTTTGGCCGGGTGCCAAATTTTAGCCGAACCTCAGCAATTCCAAAAGAACCACCTCTTAATTAAACAGGTCAAAAACAGGTGTGGACTCAGATGGAATAAACTACGATTTACACCATTTTTATTCCAAAAACAAAAAAAGCTTTAAATAAATTACAGCATTTTGCAGCGTTCTACACATTACCTACAGTAGAACACAGAAAAACACTATCTTTTTTACAAATCGATTTTTAGACTTCACTTTTACTTACGTGAGATTCAAGGATATAAGAAAATATGTATCTTTTTGCGATAACACATTCCTATTTAAATTAACTCTTGCGGAGGTAAAAAAATGAAAACTGATTTTGTTGCTGTTTGTCTTATTGTTTTTCTTTCTTAGTAAATGGTATTAAAATTTCCAGTTGTTTAACAATTGATTGATTCTGTTTAAATCATCTTAAAGACTTTTTAAGGCTTAAACTTTTTTATCATTAGAAAACCAGCTAAATTAAAACAATTTTGAGAACTAATTTTTGTTTGCATGATTATGATTAAGCTTTTTTAATTAAAACTTTTAAAATCATAAAGTTATTTTAACTTTTTTTTGAAATTTTTATTCAAAAAGGGTGTCAAATGCATAAGAGTTAAGAATGTGTGTTAAACATTTGTTTTATTTATACGTAGATTATTCCACAATACACATTTTTCATGATGTAAAAAAATCTACTGCGACTTGTGGAATAATCTACATGCTAATATTTCAACATAATACTGTAGATTATTCTACATGTTAACTATTAATATGGCAAACAAAAAAACTTGTAAACGCATAATTTAATTTTTTTCAGAATTTATTAAAAACGATAAAAATAGCCCAAAAATGCTAATAATATTTTTGAGACATAAAAGCTCATTGCTCATTTAATTAACGAAACTCTGGAACTCCTTCCTTTTGAATGGCCGGAGCCCCGCCCAGGAATTGCAAATAATAATGTCAGTTTTCCCTACCCGTTGGGATTTTTTCGTCCAAATACAAAAAATGTATTATGCCTATTTACAAATGAAATTTTATAGAAAAAAAATTAGCGTTAAAAAATCCGGCGAGCTTAAAAATGTATGGGAATTTTAAAGTACAAAATTTAAAGATTAAAAAGCTGCCAGAATTCCTACGGTAATAACTGAAAGTAAAGAGTTTTTGGCGTTTGTTTAAAGATCGTAATGTTTAAATTTGTTTAATATTTGTCAAAATGTAACTTTATATTAATTTCATGCGAAAACGATTATAAAACTTCTTTTTTTAATATTATGTTATTTTTTTGTCTATTTTTTAATATTTCAGTCAAATAATTTCTTTAAATATTTTTCCAAATGTCAAATTCTTTTAATTATTTGGTTTCACACGCAAATGTGTCTATTTATGAATGGAATTTACCCACTTACGTTAAACTGGAACAAGTCAAATATTGCATACAAAAAATATCCAAATCGAAAGAAACTGCAAAGCTGATTAAATTCAAACCAAACAAATTCTCGCACAAGACCCAGGAGAAGCAAATACCTCACAAAGGATCCAAGGAAACTGTTAAACTAACATACTTACTATTGCTGTTTTTTAGCCTAATATTATTAGGCTGCTTACAGCAACAGGTTTTTACCCACTACTTTAAAACTTATAGGTACGGTAGGATTTCAAATTTGATTTTGGTAGTATTTGAGTT
>JASAMX010018232.1:0-22834 GCA_030248175.1 Microlaimidae sp. YZB2_3 | reverse complement strand
GCTGGGAACTGGTGCCGTTTCTGCCACCAATTAAAACCGGTCTGCTATTTTTGTGCGGTTTTTATGAGGTGATGTTGGTTGTCTGCTCTGTACAATCCTTATTGTTGCCAAAAGGCTGTTATTGTGTGGTTGGGAGTTTTTATTTGTGTATCTTTTAATTTTTTTATTTTGATCAATAAATCGATAACAAGGACCTAAATGAAAAAAGTGCTTCCTAAGAAAGTTGCGTAATTTCTTCTTCTTTCTAATGAGCCCATGTTTATTTTTGATCAATCAGTAACGAATGAGAAATATCGTTTTTAAGAATGGAGCGTTGGAATAATAATAATAATAATAATAATAATAATAATAATAATAATAATAATAATAATAATAATAATAATAATAATAATAATAATAATAATAAGAAGAAGAAGAAGAAGAAGAAGGTTCTGAATCTCAAAATTTACCCACGTTCTCTAATTATGGTTGGCGCGGCGCCAAGGGGCTAAATCGCCCAGTGGCGCTCCCGCGCCACCCATGATGGGTTAAGTCACTGCGCGGTTAACCGTTGTTGATGGCGTCATTGAAAATCAACAAAACCTTTAATAGTTTTTTAGCCAATTAAAAATCTAAACATTTTACATAACTAAAATATTACTCATATTTTTCTGATATTAAAAACCTAAAAACTTTTGCTAAAAATAACTGAATTTCATACTAATAAGCTTAATTTGCTTAACTTTTTTTGTTTTTTTTTCGGGGTCCCCCAAAAATTTTTCCCTGTGGTAAATATTTGGAGCTGATTTTTTGCACGTAGATGCTAAACTGTCGCCACACCTGAATTTCATTCTTAAATATGCTCTATTGCACATAGTTAAACCTCTGCCAATGTGAAAAACGACCAATTTTTTTCTAGTTACGCATTGGGTACTGGGGTACTTGTGCGACACTTTTTTCCTTTACTGAATTACATATTAAATAACTTCACACAATAATACACATTCTCTTTTTGGTTATTATTTTGGTTTAGATTATAATTCATTAAATTTTTATAAAAATGACTAATTTTCAAACTGAACAACGAACAAATTTTCTAACCACTAATTAACAGCCTTACGGCAACAATAAAAATGTTTTATGAATTAAAATAAAATTAATTTTGGGTCACGCGTAAGCGCTGCTGTATCCAATGTTTTAAAAGACGGAAATTTAGCAAATTCGATACTGTTTGTGGACGAAACTCTTTAATTAAAACTTTGACTTGTTGGAAATCGACATTTAATAATGAACAAAAAAACAGTCGATAAAATGTTTATTGAGAGCATAATGCGACGTTTCGATTGTAACTACAATCATCATCAGGCAGACATAGAAATCTAAATTACAGAAATGCAATTATAGAGTTGAATTTAAGACAAAATACGTGAATTGAGATTAAATTAAAGTAAAACAAAGTAATATCAGGAAAAATTTTAAAGTATAAATGCCTAAATTACTTATATTTGAAAAACGAATAAATGTAAATATTACGACATTAAAACTAGGGAAACTACATAGAAAGTTTATAAAACAATACTAAAAATTAATACTAATATGCTAAAACTATGTCTACTTTATTTAAATTTACTTAAACTTACAAATTATACACTAGCTTAAAATATAAATTTTCGTTAAAAACAACCACCAAAACCTTTTTTTATAAAAAATACAAAATATGTAAGTGACATTTGAAACAATTTAAAAATATTTTTATACTTGAGCATATAAGTTTATAAAACAAAATGAATAAAGCTAGCAGATGAGAGTACACAAATTAGCAGATAAAAGATTATGTAAATGAGACTAAACCAATAAAAACCACAAAATATATAAAAGCCACAATATGCATTTTTTCTTTAAAAAAACTTTGCTAATTTGACCCATATTTCCAGACGTTACATGGCTGACCTTGTTTAAATGTAGAGACATATAGGACGAACAATTCAAATTAAGCGGTTATAGCGTTTTTTTAAATTTAAATACCAGGTTTTCAGTAAATATACAAAATTCAATCAAATTTAACTAACTATCTTAAGAGAGCACGCGAGGTTTACAGCTTGTTTATAAATATTATGTGTTTATTTAAGTTCAAATAATATAAAGAAAAAAAAGATCGACGAAAACATGTTTAATAACTTATTACTGCTTTGTGATATTCTGAAAACGGCGAATTGAGCTTTAGTACGCTGTGGCCGTTTATCGCCCCAGAATGCGAAACTTGGACAAAAAAATTGGAGAAAAAAATTGGAAGTTTTTCACATGAGCACAGATTTACCTAGAAAAATTATAGCAAATATCAAAATGAAAATCAGATGTGTGGACAATTTAGCATCTATGTTAAAAAAATGTACTCCGAATATTAACTACATCAAAAAATTTTTGGGGGAACCATAAAATAAAAAAAACACGAAAGTCTAAAAATTAAGCAAATTAAGCTAATTAACATGAAAACCATACATGTTTCGAAAAAATTTTTAGGTTTTTAATTACAGAAAAATATGAGGAACTGTCTGATTATCAAAAATTTATGTAGTTTTTATTGCCGAAGAAGCTATTTAGGAATCTGTGTTTTTCATCATACGCCATAAAAAACGGTTAACCACGTAGTGGCTTAATCCATTTAATATAAGGGAATGATAGCTTGGCGCTCTTCCCTTATTTAGTATACACTACGGTTGTAAAAAATAATGATTTTTGATTATTTCCAGAAAAAGTAAAAAGTCCGATGATCAAAATGGACCCAGTCCACTTTCGGATGATCAAAACGAGCTGCTACCGTTTTTTCCGCAGACTTGTCTGCGTAAAAAACGGACCCAGTCTAAAATGCAAAGTTTTATGAATAGCACGGTAAATCGCCCTGTGGAGCTCCCGCGCCACCCATGATTTGTTAAATTTTTTTTGTTTTTTTTTTAAATCTGCCGCTATAAGAAGCGCGATTTCTTGTTTGGATTTTAGTTTAAAAAGTCTTATTTCTACAAAGTGGTCTCCCCAACTCAACAGTACAACAACGGACAGACAACCCTCAGGTGTCTTAAGCTCGTGATATAGACCCAGGTGTGTATATGTTTTTTTTATAATTTAAAGCTTATTTTATAAAAAAACAAATCAAATACAGAATATATTAAAGCTTTTATATTTAACTAATTCTATCAAAAGTATATAATAAAAGAAAAAATGAGACAGTTAGAACAAACTGCTTAAAAACAAAACGTCCCATTTAAATATGTCGCATTTAAATAGGACCAGGTCACATTTAATTAGGAATTAATTTAAATGCGACTTATTTATATGGGATCCCATTTAAATGGGGCAAAAAATTGAAAGGTACCACTTAAATGGGACCAGGTCCCATTAAAAGGCAAAAACCTAACCAAAACACACAACAGAAACCACTCGATGCAGACGTTATACAACACTCAACAACACAAGTACATTTTTATGTCCGGCGCAGCCTCCAAACCCTTAGTACAACAGTGCCACCGAGTATACCCGTCAGTAATACCAAAAATATATATAAAGGAAAAATGAAACACTTAGAAACACAAGATTTACCTTTTTAACAAACCTAATATTATGAACAGAACAAGTATCATTTATCAATAAAAAGTGGCTCCTAAGAAAATTATTGCGGAACTTTTTAGCCCATTTTTTTTTACTCAATTAGTAACGAGGAAAGAATATAGGTTTTAGATATAAGCGTGTACAAAATAATATATTAATAATAAGGAGAAGAAGGACATAATACAAAATTTACCCACGTTTTTTAATTATAGTTTGTGTGGTGCCGTAGGGCTTTATCTCCGAGTGGTGCTCCCGCGCTACCGATATGTCATTTATACTAAAAATAATAAAAAATAAGAAAAAGAAAAAGATGAATTTAAAATACAAAATTTACCCATGCTGTTTATTATAGTTAGCGTAGTGTTGTGGCGCTCCAGTGCCACCAAAAATTTAAGTATATTTTTTAAAATAAAAAATACAAAGAAGAAGAAGGTGAACGTTAATTACAAAATTTACCCGCGTTCTTTTATTTATAATTGGCAGGATGGAGTGAGAGTATATCGCCGTGTGTCACTTCCGCACCACCAATGATTGCAATCGGCCAAAGTCACATAAGGATTAATTTGCATACAACAAGATTAAATTTGCAATACATCTTCTGGAATTTGAGTTAAATCTTTTTACCAAAAAAAAACAATCATTTTACATCCAGCAAGTGTTACCATGATTTTACTGAACTAAAAATTAAAAAAAAATGTGCTGCATTAGGGCGCGTTCCCCTTCCCCCCCCCAAATTCGGTTTGGCCGGTAAGGTAAAATTCCCTTTTTAAACATTTTTTTTAACTAAAATGCGCCCCGCGGACTTCGTTTTTGTGGTTATTTTTAAGATTTGAGCTTATCAAAAAGGGTTATGAACCAATTTATACCCAAAAATTGACCTTTTTTGGTATATGCAATTTATGATCTTAATATGTTTGAACAGCGTTCGATATGTTATATACCCATTCGGAAAGTTCTAACACTACGTTAAAGTTTTTACCCACTACTGTTTTTACCCACTACGTTAAAATGACCGACGCTGCTGCCCTCGCCAAAACAAGAAAGCAGTCAAGTGCAGCCGAAATCGACTCACTCAGAGCAAAAGTGGCGGATTTGGAGACTGAGAGAGATGCCTGGCTAGCAGAAAAGTCACTGCTGGAGGATCGGGTCCTGAAATTGGAGGAGGCATCCCGGCTGACACAGTCACACACTATTCCAACACTTGTGGCTGACGTGTGCCAACAGGTGATCCAACAGCTCCTTCCAGTTCTTAACACTCTTTTTGAGGACCATGTTTCCAAGATGGATGCAAAAAAGGAACATGGACAGTTTGCTGTCATCTCTGGATTGAAAGAGTCGGCAAATGATGGTGACCAGGTCAAAGAACTTATTAATAAACTGAATGGTAATAATAGCAATAGAAGTGACAACACCGTTTTGGACTTTTTTCGAATGGGAACCAGCAGAGGTTCCAAACCCAGACTGTTAAAAGTGAAACTTGCCACCACTTCACTCCGTAATCACATTACGAGGTCTGGTGCCAACTTAAAAGGAGAAGAAAAGTTCAAGGGGGTGTTTGTCCGGCCTTCCCTGACCTTGGACCAGAGGGCCCTACAGGCCAAATTACTTGTAACCCTCAAAACTTATCGTGATAAGTGCCCTAACTCAAAAGTGTACATCCGTTATAGTAATTTGGGAGACCCATATTTATATGACAGCATTGCAAAAAAAAATTTTGCAGAGGAAAAAACATCTGGGGCTGCATAGGAATTTGTGCAATCTTTTTGCAACACAGAGAAAATCAGGGCCTTATACTTTAATGCAAGAAGTGTCAGAAATTCCCTAGCAGAACTTGATGTTTTAACCTCTGGAAATGATGCCACGTATAACAATGTGTTTTTCGATTTTATCTTAATTACAGAAACCTGGCTGTCTCCAAAAATTAATAACATTCAATTTGATACCTTAAATAACTACAATATAATACGTTATGACCGAAAAAGTAATAACCCTGGAGGTGGTGTTCTAGCGCTTTTTAAGAAAACGCATCAAATGTCCGAGATTGAAATTAGTTCAAAATATGAGGAAATTGAGATAACAGCGTGTGATGTATTCCTTAAAAATATTAAAATTAGGGTTATTTGCCTATATAGACGTCCACAAACAAATAAACAGGAAGATGACTTGATTTTTGAGCTCTTGAGAAATCTGATTTATGAATTCACAGGAACTGTCATTCTCACTGGGGATTTTAACCTCCCTGGTATTGAGTGGAAAAATATGGATGTAGTTTCCAATTGTCAAAATGAACTTAACTGGCTTATTTTATTCAGTGAACTAGGACTAACACAAATATTAAAATCACCAACAAGAGTAGGAAATTTTTTAGATCTACTTTTTACGACAGATGTAGACATTTTTTGTTCTACTGAAGTAGCGCCAAATTTTTTAAATTCAGATCATTTTTCAATTATGTTTGAGCTTGACGCTGGCTTAATGCCTCATAAAAATACTAAAAAACAAGTAAGTATGGTACCTAATTTTGCAAAAGCAGACTACAATTCCCTGTTTCAACTGTATGCTTCCTATAATTGGGATGATCTTTTTAAAAATCAAAACAGTGTTGAAGAGCAATGGCAATGTTTCAAAAACAAACTCATTGAAGGCATCAACATACATGTGCCAAGTAAACCTTTAAAGTTTAATAACAAAAAAACTAAGTATCCAGCAAATATTAAGAAACTTCAAAAAAGAAAACTAAAACTTTGGCACAAAAGAAAATATCAAGATACCAAAGAAGAATATAACTTAATCACAAAAGAATATGTGGAAGCTGTAAAAAACCACAAAATTTCTCTTGAAAAAGAAATACTCAAAAAAGGGGATATAGGAAGTTTTTATAAATTTGTTAACAAAAACATTAAATCAAGAAGTTATATTCCACCTTTGGTTAAAAATGACTCCACTCTTGCATTTGAAGACTCTGAAAAGGCTGAAATATTTGCTGAATATTTTAGTTCCATCTTTACAACTGATGATGGAAATTTTCCTCCATTTCATCCTGAAACTAAAATTAAACTAGAAAATATGAAATTCTCAACAAATGAAGTGTTAAAAGTGTTAAAAAAATTGCCAAATAAATTTTCTAAAACTCCTGATTGTCTACCTGCCTATTTTTTGAAGCGCCTTGCAAAAGTACTGGCTGAACCTTTAGCTAAAATTTTTAACAAATCTTTTGAAACTGGAAAACTACCAAATGATTGGCTAATAGCCTTAATTATTCCCATATTTAAAAAGAAATTAAAAAACAGAAAAGAAAACTATAGACCAATCTCATTAACCTCTTACTCCTGTAAAACCATGGAGGTGTTAGTTCGTGACAAACTTTACTCCTTGTTCCATAAAATATTATCAAGGTTTCAACATGGTTTTAAGGACAAAAGTTCAACGGTCACGCAACTAATAGAAGTAGTAAATGATTGGACTTTAAGCCTAAAAAACAAGAAGTCTGTAGATGTTATCTATTTGGACTTTGCCAGAGCTTTTGACTCTGTTTCTCACCAAAAACTTTTATACAAACTTAAACAATATGGAGTTACAGGAAATTTTCTTAATTGGATCAGTGCCTTTCTGACTAACAGGACATTAAAAGTAGTTATTAATAATTCTGTTTCCTCCTCATACAAAGTAACCAGTTCAGTTCCGCAAGGTTCAGTTTTGGGCCCACTCTTATTTTTAATTTATATCAATGATATTGTTAACTGTGTAAAAGAGTCAAAAATTATATTATTCGCAGATGATGTGAAAATATATACAGACTTTTCAATAAGTAATAATGAAGCTATGAATCTTCAAGTTTTTAAAATGCAAAAAGATCTTAAAAAAGTGGCTGAGTGGTCAAAAACCTGGCAACTAAACCTTGCTGAAGACAAATGTGAAACTTTCCATATTGGTCCTATAGGTGATTTTGTATGCAACGATTACACTATAAACAACAAAGTTCTAAAGCAAGCCAAAACAATTAAAGATTTAGGTATTTATATGTCTCATAACCTGAAGTTTTCTTATCATTGTCAAAAAATAGCTGAGTCTGCTCTGCAAAGGTCGGCATTAATTTTCAGAACTTTCTCAGCTAAATCAGTTACAAACTTGGTACGAGCATATAAATCCTATATTAGGCCATTGCTTGAATATGGTAGTGTCATTTGGAATCCTTATCTCATAAAAGATTGTAATTTATTAGAAAAAGTTCAAAAATGTTATACCAGAAGATTATTTAGATGCTGCGGTCTAAAATACACTAACTATGAAAATCGGTTGACTTTTTTAAAACTTGAAAAACTTTCAGATAGAAGAGCTAAAACAGACTTATGTGAAATATACAAAATAATAAATGGCAAATCATGTCTTCAATCAAAAGATTTATTTTTATTCAACACCAACCAAACTCGAGGACATCCTTTTAAACTGCAAATTGATGAATGTAGAATTGATACAAGAAAATACTCTTTTCCAAACCGCGCTATTTTAAAATGGAATGCTTTAGATACCTCTCAGGTCACTGCTAATTCGGTCACAACTTTTAGAAAATCACTAAAATAACATAAGGTGTGTTTTAATTTTAAAATTATTATGCTCAGTTTTAGTGCCTAAGCATAACAACTTGAGCCTTCTGAGCATTTTTTAGCTTAACTGTGTTGCTTTTAGATTGCACACAGCAAGTTCTTTGTCTTACTTGATTACACATTCTTAATTTTACAAAAGTGATGTTAGTTTTTTTTTCCTCTCACCGGGTCTCCCAACTTTTGTGTTTATTTTGTATATGTATATCTATCTAGTGTTTTTTTTGTAGTATTGTATTTATTTAAATGTATTTTCTTCTATTTGTTCTTTTTATTATAGAGTTTGTTCTATATAACTAATTGTGATATATTTTTTTAAACTAACTAAACTTTCTTGTGTGCTGATTTACACATATTGTGGATTTGTAGATAATTGCTTAAAATAAAATAGATTTCTTTCTATGTAAAGAACTCAAAAAATTAAGAAAAAACTATCACATGGACCACCAAAAACATGGACAAAAAAATTTGTTTGGCTTTAAACGCGGATATAAACTCAGCTTTTTATCAATTTATTATTCCTAAGCCTAATCAAAACCTAAAAACAAAAAAATAAAATATAATTGATGTTTATTAAAATAAGTTGTTCTTAAAGAATGCGAATTTTTTCAGAACAAAACTTTGGTGGGTATTTAAGCTGTTATTATAAAAAATTGATAGCTACCGTGAAAAAAAAAGTATATTTATAGCTGCCAGACACTTGGTAATACAAAAAAAAATAATATTAATTGGATTAAAAGCTTAATAAAAAATATTTTTAATAACATAAATTATACATTGCAAAAAAGATTATTTTTTGGGTATGAATCGGCTCATTACCCTTAATGAAAGGCTCAAATCTAAAAAATAACCACAAAAATCAAGTCTACGGGTTCGATTTAAGGTATAAAGATGTTTTATAAGTGTATTTTTTTTTGTTTAGGGTATGTCAAATCAAATTTTGGGACACGTATGGGAATTCTACCGCAAATTTAATCCTGTTGCATGCAAATGATTCTATATGTGACTTTGATCGATTATATTTTTTGCAATAAAAATAATAATGATAAGAAGAAGATGATGAACATGAATTACAAAATTTATCCATGTCCTCTGATTATAGTTGGCGCGATGCCGCGAGGCAAAATCGCCGCGTGAACAACAAAGGAATATCGATTTTACCATTATGAGCGTTAGAATAATTATGATAAGTAGAAGAAAATAAAAATGAATTATAGGCAAAAAAAATCTAACTGACCGCGAGATTTGCAGTATTCAATCGACTATTTAACAACAAAAACATAAATTAAATAAAAAAAATAACAAACAAATTAAATTAACATCAAATTTTTCACTAAAGCGGATTAATAACAAAGATTAAAAACTGTATTTTAATAATTATTTATTAATTTACCTAATTTGTAACTTAAATGCAAATTTTTTAAGGGCTAAAGTTGGTTAATTTTTGTATTTTTTGTGAAAGGGTGGAATTAAAAAAAAAATTTTGCGTTCTTATTGGTTTTAAAAAAAAGGCATTACCGCACAATTTTAATTGGTCCTTTCATGTCTGCATTCTAATTTTCAGCGTCAGCCAGATATAATTTAACCATAGGAAATTTTCGCAACGTTCTCTAATTATATTGGCGCGGTTCTGTGTGACTAAACCACCGCATGGCATTTCCGCACCATAAATAATTGGTTTTTTTTTAGAAATAAAACTTGAAATTATTTTTTTCATCAGTAATGCAAGAATTAAAAAAAAGTACTTTTTTGTTTTGGACGTTTCCCGCGCGGTTGAAGTTCAGAACTAGTGCAGTTTTTTACACCAATTAGAAACCGAGTACAGTCCTCTACCCTTATGGTACACATTCTATAAAGGCTGTCGGTTGGTTGTCTGCTTTGTACAATCCTTATTGTTGCCAAAAAGCTGTTATTGTGCTGTTGTAATTTTTTTTTATTTTTTTTTAAATTTTTTATTTTGATCAATAAATCAAAACAAAGGCCTAAATGAAAAAGGTGCTTACTAAGAAAGTTGCGTAATTCTTTCTTAATTTCAATGAGCCCATGTTTATTTTTGATCAATTAATAACGAAAAGGAATTTCGATTTTAAGAGTTGAGCGTTGGAGTAATAATAATAAGAAGGAGAAGAAAAAAAAGAAGGTTCTGAATTTCAAAATTTACCCACGTTCTCTAGTAATGGTTGGCGCGGCGCCGCGGGGCTAAATCGCCCTCCTGTATCTCTCGCGCCACTGTTGATTTGTTAAATTCTTTTTTTTTTAATCTGCTGCTATAAAAAGCGCGATTTTGTGTTCCGATTTTAGTTTACAAACTCTATCTCTGCAAAGTGGTCTTCCCTAACTTAACAGCGCAACAACAGACGGACTACCCTCGAATATCTGAAGCTCGTGATATAGACCCAGGTGTGTATATGGTTTTTTTATAATTTAAAGCTTATTTTATGAACAAATCAAATACAGAATATATTAAAGTTTTTATATTTAACTAATTCTATCAAAAATATAAAGGAAAAATGATACGCATAGAGCAAACTGCTTGAAAATGAAAGGTCCCATTAATATGGGACCTAGTCCTAGTTCAATAGGACCTTTTGACTTTTCGTCCCATTTAAATGGGACCAGGTCACATTTAAATAGTAACTAAAGGTAAACCAACGTGGCTGCAGCAGTTGTTCTTTGGATTAAACAATGCCTCCCATTAAGTAACCATTCAAATCACGAGAATCTGACATTATTTTATCAACCAATTAAATTCGATTTAATACCCAGTATTTGTTTGATAAAGTGACGTCGGATTCTCGTGATTTGAGAGGTTAGTTAATGGGGGTATTATTTTTATCGAACGAACAACTGTTGCAGCCACGTTGGGTTTACCTAATTTTAATGCGATTTATTTATTTTAATACTCTCTAAAAGTTGTTAGCAGTTTCCCTTTAATGTTTTTGCTTAATAGCTGTAAAAACTATTAAGGAATGGATTGTATAATTATCTAAAACCCAAACTATTAACTCAAACATTTATATTCAATAATCTGTAGTTGAACAGCTAAACTAAAGCTATTAACAAAATCCAATATTTGGCACATTCCAAAAAAAATTCAAAATCATTAACTACTTTTTAACAAAAACTATTAAATAAAAACCATTAACTGGGGCGCGGTACAGAAAATCTTCAAAACCATTAACTACTGGTTAACCAAAAAATATTAACAAAACAAAACATTATTTGGCACGCTTCCCAAAATGTGCGAAACTATTAACTGCTGTTTAACCAAAACTATTAACAAAACGAAACATTTTGCACGCTTCCCAAAATCTGCGAAACTAGTTACTGCTGTTTAACTAAAACTATTAACAAAACAAAACATTATTTGGCACGCTTTCCAAAATGTGCGAAACTATTAACTGCTGTTTAACCAAACCTATTAACAAAACAAAATATTAATTGGCACGCTTCCCAAAATCGGCGAAACTATTAACCATATTATATTATTACATATCATATTATTATTATTATTATTATTAATAATAATCATATGTATGTCATATGATATGGGGTATGTCATATTATTGGTGTATTATCGTTGCAGAATTATATTATATTACAATTTGAAACCACCCAAGTGGGCGGCAAAACCAAATGAATCAAAAATCTGAGCTATATTTAACATTATGCAACAAAACTAATACGTTTTGTCGTTGTCACGTTTGTTATGTTTTTGATTTAAAAGTATTTGTAATAAGTTTTTATGTAAATTCTGAGAATAAACGCTTCAAAATAGGATTGCGGAAAAAAAGCGGAATAATTTGACCGAAATTAGATTCTGTTTGAAGGTAATACTTTAAATAAATTTAATTCTTTTTGTATTTGTATTAATGATGTATGCTTGTCCGTTAAAGTTCAGAGGTCTTGATCAGTACTCCAATCTGTGAATCTGAAACTAAAACATTTTTCAAACCTTACTATAGGCTATTAAAATCTAACTGACCTCGATAATTGCTGTATTAAATCGACTATTTAACAATAAAACCATTCAAAATTTTTAACGAAGGTGGCTTAATAATAAAGATCAAAACCCATATTTAAATAATTATTTATCAAATTTCTCAATTCGAAACCCAAATACAAATTTTTAAAGAGCTAAAGTTGGTTAATTTTTGTATATTTTGTAAAAAAGTGGAATTAAAAAAATTCTGCGTTCTTATTTTAAAAAAACGTCATAAAGGAATAATTTTAATTTGTCCCTTCATGTCTGCATACTAATTTTCAGCGTCAGCCAGATATAATTCAACTATAAAACTGCGTGTAAAATAATTATAAAAATCTGCTAAAATAATAAATGACGCATTCACTTTCAAGTGTAAATACATAAGAATAAGTTATTTATGTAAGGAGCTCCAAAGTGCTTTGGCTTTAAATGGTTTGAACTCTGCGCTGCATTTTATTTATTTTGGGGCAGAAACATAACTATAAGTATGCACGTTTTTTTAAAGGAAAACTTTGAAACCGTAATTTCAACAAGTCAATACCAAACAAAAATTAAAAGTGGGGACGTCTTTTTGTGCAAACCTTAAAAATAAAACTTTTATCAGAGTTTACAGAATTTTTTCGTGAAATTTTATATTAATGCAATAATACAGGTTATATTTAGAAAGATCGCTATAACTGTTAAAAAAAATTATTACAAAATGTCAAAAAATACAAAATATATTTTTAATTTTGGAGTTTCATCGCAGAAGACCCAACACGGGCAGGTTTTCCACTCCAGAGGATACAGCGGCTGCCCTAGCCCTATACTACCGCTACTGCTACATCTTCTGGCTCCAAAAAAAGTCCGTCCAGTAAAATTTTCCATCAAAGTGTAAGTTCGGTGCGTTTAGATTTGACACCACAATCCTATGACTTTGTCACAGACAGAGTATGCAATCTTCATAAACGTTTTAAGTGTTATGAAAATTTTTAACCGGTTTTTATCATTTTGACGTTGGAATTTGTTTGATATTTGTTTATATAAAATTTATTATATCATGTTTATATTTAAATTTTCTAAATAACTTTAAAATATAAAAACTGTGGTAAAAAGTGTATTTCGGATTTCCCACCCCTCTACATTAAAGGTTATGCCAACTTGCTCGTGTATAGGACAAAATATTATATTTCATTCATCCCAGATAATTTTTATTAATTTAGGAAAATATAGATTTATAAAAATATTATACAATTAATACATAACCCAAGAAAAATGTCTGCTTGTTCACTAAAATCTGCAAAAAAAAATCAGCATACATCCTATATTTTTAGTATAATCGAATTTCCGTGCACTCATTACTAGTTTTTTTGCGCAAAAATTTTCGTTACAAAAATAGTGATCTATGTTATAACTCGTACACTAATCTATATGATTCTTCTGTGATGTAAATTGACCATTATACCAACTATCGCCGGCCCGCTTCAGCTATAAAAAAATATTCTTACTTAAATTTTTCTCTATCACGCACGCATTATTTTTGTACAAACCATACATCGGCAAGTAATAATCGGGGTCACAAGAAACAATCTTGCCCCCCGACTCTGAATTGGGAAGAAAAGGTTTAATCTTCCAATTTTTTTTCTTTTATTTATTTATTTATTTTTATTTATTAGTTAGTGAAGGTCTCTCTGGACAGTTTTTGTTGCAGAGACGTTCAGTAGTAAACTAATTGCAATGAAGAAGTTTCAAAAAATTTCCCATTTTTATTTACACACAGTTTATTTTTAAATTATTATACTTATAGGGTATTATAATATTTTAAGATATTCAAATGACGAAAATTTTACTAATTCGGCAAAAAACAGGCAACAAATTGCTGTTTACAACAATGATATTTTTTGAATTTATGAGAAAAATAAATTTTTAAAATTATAAGAAAAACATTATTAAAATCAAAAAAAAAATTGTGGCCAAATATGTTTTATGTGGGAATCGATCTCAGGACCTTTCAAAAATTTGACGACGCGCTAACTGACTATGCCACTGCTACCATCGGATGATGAGCTCTAAAAGCTATTTATAAACAAACCCTCTGAAAAAAATTGATAAAACGCACGACAAAAGTATTTATGCGTTAAAAAATACAAAACATTATGGCCTTCCAAAAATTATAAATTTTACTAAAAATATACTATCTGGAGCATATTTTACCAAATTAAATTAAATCGAAGTTTAACCGAAATTTTGAAAAAATTGACCCCCATTTTTCACGGAAAATTGTATATTAAACCATAAATACAACATTATTAAATTTAATTTTTACGTACGTGAAAAAGGGTAACGGTGTCTCTCTATTGGAAAGTATTTTTTTAATAAATTATGTGCAGTAAATATTTTTAAGGGTTTTAAAAATTTCATTGCAGTTTGATTTTTAATATCAATTATTTCAATTACTTACAATAATATAATGAATGTTCACTTTATAATCGTGATATTTCTGCCTTTTTAACACTCATATAATTTTTTAGTAAAATATTACTGTATTTCACGAGATCTTGTATGCCAAAAATCGCGATTTTCCATACTAAAGAAAACTGTCCAGAGAGATCTTAAAATACGGTTATTTAAAACGAACATAAAACATAAATAAAATACGCACGACAAAAACTATCAAAATTAATGTACATAACTAATAAAACAGCTACACAGGTAGTATAAAATTACTACTAACGTACCAGCCAAATTATAAATTTTTTTTATCAAATGTTCGTAAAAAGTGTTTTTTATTATTAAAAAAAGTTTTTTTTAGAAAAAAAGCGCGTCCCCTAAGAAAAAAAAGCGCGTTTTCTTGAGTTGAAGGCACTAGCTTGTACTCGTTTCAGTAGGGCCATTCCAAGGACCCCTAGTTCAAGTGCCCTTTTCGCAATAAAGAGCACCTATTTAGCACTCTAAATCTAAAATTTACCTAGCGACATAGTTTTTGCTAACTCTTATAAAAAATTTTGTAGTCAATTAAATAAGCATTGTCAAGAAAACAATTAAAAAAATGTCTATAATAAATAATCCACAATTATGAAATTTTTATTATGTTTCAATATTATTTGTCTCAAATACTTGGTATGAATTACAAATCTGATTGTATCCAACAAGCTGCATTATGAGTTGTAATTTTATATCACCTGTACGGCTTCATAACTATTAGTTCAATTTTTATTTAATGTAAACATTATTTGGTTTGTACGTACCATAGTGATTTTTACTTTATATGAATTTTTTGGACTAATAAAATTTATTATTTATTTTATTATATCGCCCATTTCATTTTTTATATCCTGTATTTGGGCACAATAAGCAAAAAACTCTGCTCTTTTTAGGGTAATTTTTTTGCTCAGTTTCAAGCTCATTGATTTTATTATTTACTCATTAAAGTTTTTTTAAGTCCAGGTAGTATAATTTTCTTAGAAACTGCGTGGTAGTGTGAAAAAGTAATAATTTTGTATTATTTTAATCAAAAGTAAAAGTAATTTGAAAAATTTTAATTTAAGTAACGTAAAAGTAATTTTTGATGTTTTTTTAAGTAAATTAGTAAAAGTAACGGGTAAAATTTTATTTGAGTAAAGTAAAAATAAAAGTAAGACCTATTTTTGTAAGCAAAAGTATAATAAAAGTAATTTTGAAACGGACTAAAACGCCCGTTTTTGGAGCTAAAAGTAAAAGTATTCCAAAATCCATTACTTTTTTTAGTTTAAGTAAAAGTAACTTTTTACAACACTACTGCGTAGTCAGAGTAAAATAGGTTTTCAAGTAGAAACAAGAAAATTATAAAAAAATCTTAAAAATTATCGATTTTTTTTTGTTTTTAAAGAAATATCCCAATTACATGCACCTTTACCGTTCAAAGTTTAAAATTACAAATAGTTATGAAGCCGTACAGTCATATAAAATTACAACTCATATAATGCAGCTTGTTGGATACAATCAGATTTGTAATTCATACCAAGTATTTGAGACAAATAATATTGAAACATAATAAAAATTTCATAATTGTGGATTATTTATTATAGACATTTTTTTAATTGTTTATTTGACAATGCTTATTTAATTGACTACAAAATTTTTTATAAGAGTTAGCAAAAACTATGTCGCTCGGTAAATTTTAGATTTAGAGTGCTAAATAGGTGCTCTTTATTGCGAAAAGGGCACTTGAACTAGGGGTCCTTGGAATGGCCCTCCTGAAACGAGTACAAGCTAGTGCCTTCGACTCGAGAACGCGCTTTTTTTTCTTAGGGGACACGCTTTTTTTCTAAAAAAAACTTTTTTTAATAATAAAAAACACTTTTTACGAACATTTGATAAAAAAAATTTATAATTTGGCTGGTACGTTAGTAGTAATTTTATACTACCTGTGTAGCTGTTTTATTAGTTATGTACATTAATTTTGATAGTTTTTGTCGTGCGTATTTTATTTATGTTTTATGTTCGTTTTAAATAACCGTATTTTAAGATCTCTCTGGACAGTTTTCTTTAGTATGGAAAATCGCGATTTTTGGCATACAAGAATCATGAAATACGGTAATATTTTACTTAAAAATTATATGAGTGTTAAAAAGGCAGAAATATCACGATTATAAAGTGAACATTCATTATATTATTGTAAGTAATTGAAATAATTGATATTAAAAATCAAACTGCAATGAAATTTTTAAAACCATGAAAAATATTTACTGCACATAATTTATTTAAAAAAATACTTTCCAATAGAGAGACACGTTACCCTTTTTCACGTACGTAAAAATTAAATTTAATAATGTTGTATTTATGGTTTAATATACAATTTTCCGTGAAAAATGGGGGTCAATTTTTTCAAAATTCGGTTAAACTTCGATTTAATTTAATTTGGTAAAATATGCTCCAGATAGTATATTTTTAGTAAAATTTATAATTTTTGGAAGGCCATAATGTTTTGTATTTTTTAACGCATAAATACTTTTGTCGTGCGTTTTATCAATTTTTTTGCAGAGAGGGTTTGTTTATAAATAGCTTTTAGAGCTCATCATCCGATGGTAGCAGTGGCATAGTCAGTTAGCGCGTCGTCAAATTTTTGAAAGGTCCTGAGATCGATTCCCACATAAAACATATTTGGCCACAATTTTTTTTTTGATTTTAATAATGTTTTTTTTTATAATTTTAAAAATTTATTTCTCATAAATTCAAAAAATATCATTGTTGTAAACAGGATTTGTTGCCTGTTTTTTGCCAATTAGTAAAATTTTCGTCATTTGAATATCTTAAAATATTATAATACCCTATAAGTATAATAATTTAAAAATAAACTGTGTGTAAATAAAAATGGGTAATTTTTGCTCTTCATTGCAATTAGTTTACTACTGAACGCTCTGCAATAAAAACTGTCCAGAGAGACCTTCACTAACTAATAAATAAAAATAAATAAATAAATAAAAGAAAAAAAATTGGAAGATTAAACCTTTTCTTCCCAATTCAGAGTCGGGGGGCAAGATTGTTTGTGACCCCCACGCATTACGTGCCCATGTATGGTCTGTACAAAAATAATGCGTGCGTGATAGAAGAAAATTAAAGTAAAAATACTTCTTGGTATAATGGTCAATTTACATCACAAAATAATCATATAGATTAGTGTCCGAGTTATAACATAGATCACTATTTTTTGTAACGAAAATTTTTGCGCAAAAAAACTAGTAATGAGTGCACGGAAATTCGATTATACTAAAATATAGGATGTATGCTGATTTTTTTTTTGCAGATTTTAGTGAACAAGCAGACATTTTTCTTGGGTTATGTATTAATTGTATAATATTTTTATAAATCTATATTTTCCTAAATTAATAAAAATTATCTGGGATGAATGAAATATAATATTTTGTCCTATACACGAGCAAGTTGGCATAACCTTTAATGTAGAGGGGTGGGAAATCCGAAATACACTTTTTACCACAGTTTTTATATTTTAAAGTTATTTAGAAAATTTAAATATAAACATGATATAATAAATTTTATATAAACAAATATCAAACAAATTCCAACGTCAAAATGATAAAAACCGGTTAAAAATTTTCATAACACTTAAAACGTTTATGAAGATTGCATACTCTGTCTGTGACAAAGTCATAGGATTGTGGTGTCAAATCTAAAAATGCACCGAACTTACACTTTGATGGAAAATTTTACTGGACGGACTTTTTTTGGAAGCCAGAAGATGTAGCAGTAGCGGTAGTATAGGGCTAGGGCAGCCGCTGTATCCTCTGGAGTGGAAAACCTGCCCGTGTTGGGTCTTCTGCGATGAAACTCCAAAATTAAAAATATATTTTGTATTTTTTGACATTTTGTAATAATTTTTTTTAACAGTTATAGCGATCTTTTTCTAAATATAACCTGTATTATTGCATTAATATAAAATTTCACGAAAAAATTCTGTAAACTCTGATAAAAGTTTTATTTTTAAGGTTTGCACAAAAAGACGTCCCCACTTTTAATTTTTGTTTGGTATTGACTTGTTGAAATTACGGTTTCAAAGTTTTCCTTTAAAAAAACGTGCATACTTATAGTTATGTTTCTGCCCCAAAATAAATAAAATGCAGCGCAGAGTTCAAACCATTTAAAGCCAAAGCACTTTGGAGCTCCTTACATAAATAACTTATTCTTATGTATTTACACTTGAAAGTGAATGCGTCATTTATTATTTTAGCAGATTTTTATAATTATTTTACACGCAGTTTTATAGTTGAATTATATCTGGCTGACGCTGAAAATTAGTATGCAGACATGAAGGGACAAATTAAAATTATTCCTTTATGACGTTTTTTTAAAATAAGAACGCAGAATTTTTTTAATTCCACTTTTTTACAAAATATACAAAAATTAACCAACTTTAGCTCTTTAAAAATTTGTATTTGGGTTTCGAATTGAGAAATTTGATAAATAATTATTTAAATATGGGTTTTGATCTTTATTATTAAGCCACCTTCGTTAAAAATTTTGAATGGTTTTATTGTTAAATAGTCGATTTAATACAGCAATTATCGAGGTCAGTTAGATTTTAATAGCCTATAGTAAGGTTTGAAAAATGTTTTAGTTTCAGATTCACAGATTGGAGTACTGATCAAGACCTCTGAACTTTAACGGACAAGCATACATCATTAATACAAATACAAAAAGAATTAAATTTATTTAAAGTATTACCTTCAAACAGAATCTAATTTCGGTCAAATTATTCCGCTTTTTTTCCGCAGTCCTATTTTGAAGCGTTTATTCTCAGAATTTACATAAAAACTTTATTACAAATACTTTTAAATCAAAAACATAACAAACGTGACAACGACAAAACGTATTAGTTTTGTTGCATAATGTTAAATATAGCTCAGATTTTTGATTCATTTGGTTTTGCCGCCCACTTGGGTGGTTTCAAATTGTAATATAATATAATTCTGCAACGATAATACACCAATAATATGACATACCCCATATCATATGACATACATATGATTATTATTAATAATAATAATAATAATAATATGATATGTAATAATATAATATGGTTAATAGTTTCGCCGATTTTGGGAAGCGTGCCAATTAATATTTTGTTTTGTTAATAGGTTTGGTTAAACAGCAGTTAATAGTTTCGCACATTTTGGAAAGCGTGCCAAATAATGTTTTGTTTTGTTAATAGTTTTAGTTAAACAGCAGTAACTAGTTTCGCAGATTTTGGGAAGCGTGCAAAATGTTTCGTTTTGTTAATAGTTTTGGTTAAACAGCAGTTAATAGTTTCGCACATTTCGGGAAGCGTGCCAAATAATGTTTTGTTTTGTTAATATTTTTGGTTAACCAGTAGTTAATGGTTTTGAAGATTTTCTGTACCGCGCCCCAGTTAATGGTTTTTATTTAATAGTTTTTGTTAAAAAGTAGTTAATGATTTTGAATTTTTTTGGAATGTGCCAAATATTGGATTTTGTTAATAGCTTTAGTTTAGCTGTTCAACTACAGATTATTGAATATAAATGTTTGAGTTAATAGTTTGGGTTTTAGATAATTATACAATCCATTCCTTAATAGTTTTTACAGCTATTAAGCAAAAACATTAAAGGGAAACTGCTAACAACTTTTAGAGAGTATTAAAATAAATAAATCGCATTAAAATTAGGTAAACCCAACGTGGCTGCAACAGTTGTTCGTTCGATAAAAATAATACCCCCATTAACTAACCTCTCAAATCACGAGAATCCGACGTCACTTTATCAAACAAATACTCGGTATTAAATTGAATCTAATTGGCTGATAAAACGATGTCAGATTCTCGTGATTTGAATGGTTACTTAATGGAAGGCATTGTTAAATCCAAAGAACAACTGCTGCAGCCACGTTGGGTTTACTTTTAGTTACTATTTAAATGTGACCTGGTCCCATTTAAATGGGACGAAAAGTCAAAAGGTCCTATTGAACTAGGACTAGGTCCCATATTAATGGGACCTTTCATTTTCAAGCAGTTTGCTCTATGCGTATCATTTTTCCTTTATATTTTTGATAGAATTAGTTAAATATAAAAACTTTAATATATTCTGTATTTGATTTGTTCATAAAATAAGCTTTAAATTATAAAAAAACCATATACACACCTGGGTCTATATCACGAGCTTCAGATATTCGAGGGTAGTCCGTCTGTTGTTGCGCTGTTAAGTTAGGGGAGACCACTTTGCAGAGATAGAGTTTGTAAACTAAAATCGGAACACAAAATCGCGCTTTTTTCATAGCAGCAGATTAAAAAAAAAAGAATTTAACAAATTAACAAGTGGCGCGAGAGATACAGGAGGGCGATTTAGACCCGCGGCGCCGCGCCAACCATTACTAGAAACGTGGGTAAATTTTGAAATTCAGAACCTTCTTTTTTTCTTCTCCTTCTTATTATTATTACTCCAACGCTCTACTCTTAAAATCGAAATTCCTTTTCGTTATTAATTGATCAAAAATAAACATGGGCTCATTCTAAATCAAAAAGAATTACGCAACTTTCTTAGTAAGCACCTTTTTCAATTAGGCCTTTGTTTTGATTTATTGATCAAAATAAAAAATTTAAAAAATAAAAAAAATTACAACAGCACAATAACAGCTTTTTGGCAACAATAAAGATTGTCTAAAAGCCAACAACCAACCGACAGCCTTTATGATGTGTACCATAAGGGTAGAGGACTGTCTTCGGTTTCTAATTGGTGTAAAAAACTGCACTAGTTCTGAACTTCAACCGCGCGAAAACGTCCAAAACAAAAAAGTACTTTTTAATTCTTGCATTACTAATAGAAAAAATAATTTTCAAGTTTTTATTTCTAAAAAATTTTCCAATTATTTATATGGTGCGGAAATGCCATGCAGTAAACTCATCACACAGAACCGCGCCAATATAATTGTAGAGGGCGTTGCGAAAATTTCCTATGGTTCAATTACCTATTGTGGCTGACACTGAAAATTAGAGTGCAGACATGAAAGGACCAATTAAAATTGTGCGGTAATGCCTTTTTTTTAAAACCAATAAAAACGTAAAATTTTTTTTTTAGTTCCACCCTTTCACAAAAAATACAAAAATTAACCAACTTTTAGCCCTTAGAAAATTTGCATTTAAGTTACAAATTAGGTAAATTAATAAATAATTTATTAAAATACCAGTTTTTAATCTTTGTTATTAATCCGCTTTAGTGAAAAATTTAAATGTAATTTAATTTGTTTGTTATTTTTTTTATTTAATTTATGTTTTTGTTGTCCGATAGTTGATTGAATACTATTTGCAGATAGCGCAGTCAGTTAGATTTTTTTGCCTATGTAATTCATTTTTATTTTCTTCTACTTATCATAATTATTCTAACGCTTTCATAATGGTAAAATCGATATTCCTTTTGTTGTTCACGCAGCAATTTTGCCTCGCGGCATCGCGCCAACTATAATCAGAGGACATGGATAAATTTTGTAATTCATGCATCATTATTTCTTCTTATCATTATTCTTTATTTGCAAAAATTATAATCAATAAGAAGTCACATATAGAATCATTTTTGCGTGGAACGGGATTAAATTTGCGGTAAAATTCCCATACGTGTCCCAAAATTTGATTTGACATACCCTAAACGAAAAAAAATACACTTATAAAACATCTTTATACCTAAATCAAAACCGTAGACTTGATTTTTGTGGTTGTTTTTTCATTTTGACCTTTTCATTTAAGGGTAATGAGCCGATTCATACCCAAAAAATAATCTTTTTTGCAATGTATAATTTATGTTATTAAAAATATTTTTTATTAAGCTTTTAATCCAATTAAATATTTTTTTTTGTATTACCAAGTGTCTGGCAGCTATAAATATACTTTTTTTCACGGTAGCTATCAATTTTTTATAATAACAGCTTAAATACCCACCAAAGTTTTGTTCTGAAAAATTCGCATTCTTTAAGAACAACTTATTTTAATAAACATCAATTATATTTTATTTTTTTGTTTTTAGGTTTTGATTAGGCTTAGGAATAATAAATTGATAAAAAGCTGAGTTTATATCCGCGTTTAAAGCCAAACAAAATTTTTTGTCCATGTTTTTGGGTGGTCCATGTGATAGTTTTTTCTTAATTTTTGAGTTCTTTACATAGAAAGAAATCTATTTTATTTTAAGCA
>JASAMX010018230.1:0-24251 GCA_030248175.1 Microlaimidae sp. YZB2_3 | reverse complement strand
ATACAGATGATGTAATACATAAACGCCGCTGAAAAAATATATTTCTTATGTGCTTCTCTTTCGGTGCTTTTTTCTGCCTTGCGCACGGGTGCTTTTTTTCGCTTTTGCCACGGGTGCTTTCCGTAAACCATAAAAATCATCAATTATGAGGTATGACGTACAGACAAAAATTTGCATGACGTAACAAATTATTTTGAAATTTTAACAAAAATTGATGTTGCGTTCTCATGGGGTTATTTGGACCACATTCTAATATTATAAATCAAAATAAATTTTAAAAATTTAAAACTAATTTTTTAAAGTTTATTATTTTTGTAAAACTTTTAAGTTTAGAGATTTGCTGCTGCCAGCATACGGTTTGGAATGCTTCCAAATTTTAAATTCGCCATTTTTGACATCTAATTGTAAGTTTAATATAAGGGTTTTTTACAGAAACGATATATCAAAATTCGTTATATGTGATAAATTTTACATTTTTGATAATTTTTTAAAAAATTTTCGGCATTTGTGTTTGGCCCGCCAGAGAGAGAGAGAGAGAGAGAGAGAGAGAGAGAGAGAGAGAGAGAGAGAGAGAGAGAGAGAGAGAGAGAGAGAGAGAGAGAGAGAGAGAGAGAGAGAGAGACACACACACACACCCACGCAGACCCACGAGAAAAAAAAAAAAAAAAAGGTCAACCCCACAAAAAAATAATTTAAGGTCAAAAGTAAGAGATAAAAAACGGCGGACATTTGATGTATAACAATATGATCAAAATCGTACACACGTCGAGCAGGAAGCAAAAAAAATCTATCTTTTTCTGCAGTGTATTAATTTGGCAAAAAATCACGAAAATCGTGCGCTTTCAATGCATCCTAAAAAATTTAAGCAAGCCGATTTCACTCAATCTTTCAGAAAAAACTCGAAAAAGTATGTTTTAAAAACAGCATACCGAGCGGCTTTTCTTATCTTGTACTAATAAAAGTTTAGTTTTTTTGGGACCAGGTTTTTTCACCACATCGGCCGTAGTGATGACGTCATAGAAAAAAAATTTTTTCTATGCTCCTATATATGTCCCGTACATATTCTACCTTGCGTTATGGAGATATGACTTATGGAGATATAGAATAGAATAAGTTTATTTGTCCAAAACAAAACAAAAAAGCAAATAAAATTTTAAATACATTGTAAATATTCACATATAAACAATAAAGAGTGTAATTGAAAAACAGGCAGTTAAAGGCATGGACGAGCTAACAAATCTGCCAAAATTTATTATTGCAATACATCGAGAAAAACAACTAAAAACACAATAAAAACAGAAGAAACGCCAGATATACTTGTACATTTTCAACGTATAAAACTTTAAAACCAATTGAATTAAAGGTACGGTATACTAAATCATGGCGCATTTTTTCTCGCCCGGATACTGGTATCAATGGATGCGTCACTGAGTAAAAAATTGCATTTCAAAAAAGATTAATTTTCAGCGGTTGTCCAGATGTTAGCAAGAATATCGCTTATTATGACTATAAGATATGACTGGGGGGGTCCGGACCCCATGGGACTCCCCTCCTAGAAATTTAAAATTTGATTTAACCCAGCTAACCCCCTAGCTTCCTGGACCGTTCTCACCTATGTTTGCAAGTAAAAAACACTTAAAATTTGGCAATTTTGTAGTAGGATTTTAACTTTGAAAATATGTTTTTCTAACAAAATAAGCTGAAAATTCGAAAAAAAACTTTTAAGGCTTATTTTTTGGAAAAATTTTTAATTTAAAGCTTTGCTGCTGCCAGCATACGGGCTTGGAAGGCTTCCCAAATTTCAAATTTGTCATTTTTGACAGCTTATTGTAAGCTTAATATTAGGTTTTTTTTACACAAACAATATGTCAAAATTTGTCATATGTGATAAATTTTAAATTTTTGATGGTTTTGAAAAAAAATTTTGAAAACAATTTTCGGCATTCGTGTTTGGCCCCCCTAGCCCCCGAGGGGTCAACCCCCTAAAAAAAATTTTTAGGTCAAAAGTAAGGAATAAAAATTGGCGGACATTTCATTTATAACAATATGATCAGTATTGTACACACTTCGAGCAGGAAGCAAAACAAAATAAATAATTCGGACAGTGTATTAGCGTGGCAAAAATTCGCGAAAAAACGCGAAAACCGCGCGCATTCAACGAATTACAAAAAAAATTGTCGAGCCGATTTCGCTCAAACTTTTAGAAAAAAACTCAGAAAAGTATGTTTTAACAGCATACCAAGCGGCGTTTCTTATCTCGTACTAATCAAAAAGTTTTGTTTTTTTTGGGACCAGGTTTTTTTTACCGCATCGGCTGTAGTGATGACGTCATCGAAAAACATTTTTTTCTAACCTTTTACAAAAATAGCCAAGAGTCTGAGCTATGCTCCCATATATGTCCCGCACATATTCTAACCTACGTCATGGAGATATGCAGCCGTATTCATGAAACCGGCGAGGCCTCGCCGGCGTAATCGCGCTTGGCGTCGACGCGGGCGTCGACGCTGGGCGTGTCATGAACATCTGCATTAATGGTCGAGCGAGTTGTTTTTAAAATTTTGTAACACCAAATTTTCACAAAACAAACGAAAAAATAGCGCTTAATTTAATTAGAATAATTTACCAGGTTAACGGGAAAGTCAAGTAAATTTTAAAACATTTGCATCAACATCTCATCCTTATAAAAATTTTTAATTTCTATCCATAAAAAAGGGTTCATGACACGCCCGGCGTCGACGTCGGGCGCGATCACGCCGGCGAGGCCTCGCCGGTTTCATGAATACGGCTGATGACCTTCCAAAGCTCAAGTTTTATCGCCAGTCCGCATCATTTTTGTATCGACAATAGTTTAAATAAATTTAAATAAAAACATCATTTAATTATTTCAAAAATCATTCATTTAATTTCATTCATTTAATTTAATTTCAAAAATCATTTAATTATTTCAAACATCATTCAATTTCAAAAAGACAAGTAGCCTGCGTCAACCTTACGGCTGACAAATAAATATATCTGTATTTTTCAGATTCATTTGCTAATTATTTGAAATTTAATCCTTATAAGATAATTCCCTGAATTGTAAGCTTTGCAATAATATCTCATTTAACTCACTTCGTTCATTAGTTAGCAAGGATGATCAGCATACAGATGTCCATGTGTTTTTTTTTAATTTTTAACCCCCTTATGACACTCTCTGAACTGTAAGCTTTCCAACTTTTTTTTGGTTTAGGAGGGAAGTCCTTCCCAACTTTTGAAAAAAATCGTTGTCCATCATAAATATATTTATGTTATGATTTATGATGATACGCTGGCTTTTCATTTGCTAATATCTATGGGTAATAAATCGCAATGGCGCAATAGCAAAAATTATCAGTAGAAAAAAATTTAATTTTTTAAATTTAACGCCTTTATAACATTCCCCAAATTATAAGCTTTGCAATGATACCTCATTTAACCCAATTTGTTCTGCGGTTGGAGAAAAGGGTTCATCCCCTTTTGGTGAAAAATGCGTTGTCCAGTATAAAGATGTTCATGTCATTTTTAAAAAAAAACCATAATGTTCTGGCTTTTTATTGACCAAATACTCTAACCAATAAGCTTAGGCCAACTTAACGAAAAAAAATTTCTCAACTTCCAAAGTCCATAGTGCCCGGGTTCGCGCAAATGCGTTGTCCAGCCATAGGCTGTCCATGGAATTTTTTTAAATTTCAACACTTTTATGACATTACCCAGCCTGCAAGCTTTGCAATGAGATTTCATTTAGCCCAATCCTTTTTCTGGTTGGGGAGGAAGGTTGGTCCCCTTTTTAGTGAAAAAACGTTGTCCAGCATTGAGATGTCCATGTTAATCTTACCAAAAAACATGACATCCTATTTTTACATTGGCTAATTACTCTTATCAATAAGTTTGAACCAATTCAAAGACAAAAAATTTTTAGTTTCCAAACTCTATAGTTTTCCCCCTTTTGTGAAAATGTGTTGTCCAGGCTAGAGATGTTCATGCAAAATCTTTCAAAATTATTTAACCTTTTTATGACATTTCCCGGATTGTAAGCTAGTGTGCACTATTGATGTTCCTACCCTCCAATATCATGCTCCGGAGCTCCGGCCATTTGAAATGGAGGGAGGTCTAGAACTCCGTTAATTAAATGAGCGATTTTAAGCGTATTAAACTTGAAATACATTTAAAGTTACTCTATCTTCATTTTAAGACTATTTCTAGCGTTTTAAATAAGTTTTTAAAAAAATAATTTAAAAAAATTGAAAAAATAATGTATGGCGTCAATCTTTAATTATTCATGAAATTAATACAAAATATGGCGGAGTTCCTAAAAACGGAGCTTCGTTCCGGAGCTCGAAGCTCCGCGTAACATCACTAGTATGCACCGTACTGTTATTTATTTGTAATTCCTACGTGCTTTTTAGGTGAAAACCAAATCAACAAATACTATAAAAAAAACCGGTGTCGGTTTTAAACTTTTTTTAGAAACCAGTTTAAGGTGTGAGGATAACCTTCCGAGGGGAGGAGTAAAAAATGAACACCCTGGTTAAAAAAATGTTTTGCAAACTACTGAAAATAAAAATAAAAAATTTAATTACATGCGACATTTTTCATATATTATTTGTGTAATACAAACATTATGAAGTTTAAAAACCTTTCAAAAACGCGGTATTTCAAATCTGGTTGCGATGCAAACCCTCTTCGTAAACTTACCAAATTTTTAAATATAAGGAAGAAAAAAGTTTTAAAACTGCAAATTTTAAATTTTTAAACTAGCCTTAAAAAATGGTATAAATATAGCCAGGGCCAGGGCCTTTTCAGCCTGGGTACATAATATATGCTAAGACAGAAAAAAAACAATGTACACTAATGGCGGATTTACAGTTTATGTGGACTACAGCGGTAAATGATTTTGTTCAATAAATGGTATTTATCAACACGATACCAATTCGTTTATTCAGTGAACCACCATACAATTTCCTGTATAGCTCCTGTTCCTTTACAATCGGATCAAATGGCACACGAAAACTTTTAAACTATTATGGAACTTGGAGCAGTGAATGAGGAGCTTGGAGCCGAAGGTAAAAATCGCTAAAACCTATACTTAAGCCTAAGCAAAGCTTAAATTTAAGCTCAAATTAATTTTTTCTTAAGAGCTCCGAAATCCCCTTTTTCGCGGTATATTCCCAAAATTTTCCGACGGTTATAAGTTCCTTATCTGCGGGAACTAAGTTCCTTAATGCGCGCTCCGATCAGTTTGGGAGGTGTGCTAACTCCCGTTGTATTGCTGTTTCAAAAATACAACGCCTAATAATAAATGCGAGTTGGAGGTAGCGAATCGAAATCTCACGTAAAAAAATTTACATACCATGTCGTTTAATTTGCATAAGCATCGGTCGCGCGCAGCTGATTGGTCGTTCAATCAGTATGTTGAATAGTACAGTCAGTATTCTCTACGCGGTTTCCTAACCAAAAAATCAAGCTAATTCAACCGTTGTGAATAGACTTTTCAGATCTCAATCGCGTTTACGTGAGATTCAAGGATTTCGAGCGCTTTTCAAACGTTATTGAAATACTTTTTGATTGCAAAATAACACGCGACTATAAAAAAATTAATGTTCTGGTTTCAAAAAGAAATTCTACTAACAAATTTGAATTTCAGCATTTTTAGCTATGCACATTAACTTAAGAATTCAATTATTTCAAAACTATTCGTTTAATTGTTGAAATGAAAAAGTATCTGGCTTTTTTTCGTTAAAAATCAGACAAAAAACCGACACAGTAGTACTATTCGTATTGTTACAACAGAATTAATTTTTAGTTTAAAATATTCCCGACTGTGGCTCTTTTTAAAACATTTAAACTTTCCAATGTTAATATAGTGAGTCACAGCCACGTTGGTTTTATAAAGATTGTAACTTATTCTGCTATAACAACGACAGCAGAAAAGCCCATTATATATAACCTAAGATACGTCTGTCAGTACACTAATTAAAAAAATTTTAAAAAAGCTTGCACATGCTTGCGTCTGTAATAGCAAAAAATTTCCTTCTTCTGTTTGTTTTCATGCGCAGCGATTTCTTAAAATGGTAATTTTTTTCACAAAACATTGTGACTTCCGCTGTTTTTCTGCGCCAAAACAGCGGCTGTGAAAAAACGGGTGTGGCAAGTGCATGCAATCAAAGTCGCGTGCCTGAAAAAGTCGCCGGTTTTTTTGTAAAATTTTAGTCAAAAATTTAGTGCTAAGCTGGACTCTTTAATTAAGTACTAGGCATTTGCATTTGTGGTCAACCCTTTCTGACTTGAAGCGGGAACAATGCATCCTAAACTATAACTCTCCAGCAAAATCATTCTGGCTATTTAATGTGGAGAAGCTGTGGACACTCTGAGATTTGCTTTTAATTGAAAAATTTTAAAAATCCATGGCATTCGTGGCATTTGGCATTTGGCATCTATGGCCTTGTAAGTTTTCTTGCAGTGGGGACTGCGACTTCTTTCGCAGTCTATACTGCTTTATTCGCACTGCGATTATTTTCGCACTGCGAGTCTGGCTGCACAAAAAAAATAAAAACAAAGCGGAGCGAAAATTTTGTGTTTAAATAAGTAAAAGTCGTTTTTTTTTATTAAAGAACGCAGTTCTTTTTTGTTCCATCTTTTTACAAAATATACAAAAATTAACCAATTTTGCCCTTAAAAATTTGCATTTAGGTTACAAATTAAGTAATTTGATAAATAATTATTAAAATACAGTTTTTACTCTTTTAGCAAAACAGGTTTTCACCAAATGAGAACGGATTTTTTTTTTGCATTTTTCCATTGACTGAAAACATTACTGAAACGAAAAATGTTCTAAAAACTTGTTCCTCTTGGGTACTATTTTTAACTAAATTTTTACACTTTTGACTTAAAATTCTTCTATATTTATAGAAATGGTTGCAATTTATTTTTGTTTTGAGTTATATCTTTCCTTACTAGATTTGTTGCTCTCTGGTTGACTTTGAGTTAAATTTCAAGAAGATAAAGTCGACAAAAAAATTAAATTAATAACTTAAAAATTTTGGGGAACGTGTAGCCAAAAAAAGTAATTTGAAGCCGGAAGTGAGAAACGTTAAGTCTAAACTCTGGATTTAGGGTCGATGTAGCCGACGGAAATGGGAGCTGGAACTTGGAGCCAAAAATATCAAATTTAGAAAAACTCTGAACTCAAACTATGAAAAAGCTAAAACACATACCTAATGCTATTAAACCAAAAATATAAAAAAAGTCACGTGAGAATATCTAAGCTTGTATAACCCTAAATTACGCCAAAGATAGGAAACTAATTTGAAATTGCTAAAATTTATACCTTAACCTAAGTTTAACCATAAGCCCCAACTATTTTTTGGGTCACCACCCACTTCCAAGTTTGGCTGTTTTATGTTGCTAAAAATTCGTTTCGGATTTAAGCTCCTGCTAACGACTTCCGAAATCTGATATAAATTAAAATATAGTTAAAATAAACATCAAACAAAGCGTCGGTTTTTACAATAATTAAAAAAATAATAACGAATAACGAGACGACATGAAAAAACAAAGAACTTTATTGTGCTGAGAAATGTAGCATAATTTGAAAGCGCAATTAATTCGACCAAGCATAGCACGAATGTTCGTATAAAAATGCCGATTTGATTACTGAAAAATGAGTGGTGGTGGGGGTTTTGGGTTTATTGGGGTGGGTGGTTGTGTTTGTGAAAATAATATATAAATATATCTAGGGGGGTCCAAAATTTTGGCTCTAGGGGGGGTGCACCTCTCTTTCCCCCCCAAAAACACCTATGGTTGGGAGCCATAACGGAATGTGCACAGGTGACAGGTCTGATGACTTATCATAGATGAACAAAGGGGGGAGGGAGGGGCTTAGCCAGGATTTTATTTCGGGGGGGGGCAGTCTGGGGGGGAGAAAAAGTGCTACAAAAGCGGCGCGTAGCGCCGCCACCTGCACCGCGTAGCGGCACCAGCCGACGCGAAGCGCCGGCCGGGGCGTCTCGGGGAAGGCGAAATTTTTTTTAAATATGCACTAAGAACTGCTTAAAAATCGTCCCCTGGTGTTTGCGTGAACATACATTTTACTTTTGATTTTTTACCTAATTTCTGCACAATTAGGTATGTCGGATCTTCAAAATTATCAGGCGATGAAAATGTATATAACACAACTATCTGTTTTCTGATGGCTTTAAATTTTGCGAATGAGTATGGTGTAAGTTATAAAAACAAAAAAATATTACTGATAGTATTAATTTTACTGTATATATATAAATCTGACCTTCCTGCGTAGCGGGAAAATTTTTTATATTGATTAATTTCTGATTATAGAATGCACTAAGATTTGTATTAAATTTTTATAACTCAATATTTGAAAAGTAAAAAAAATCTATACAAACTGCCACGCTTCACCATGGGGGGAGGTGGAAAGGCGGACAACCCCACAAGTGTAAAAATCGTTGTTAAGGGGTTTAAAACAGCCATTATCAAACCTACCTTATCTTATAATATAAGAATTTTAACATCTATATAGTATTGCCATTCAATATTTGAGGCAAAGGGACATGCCTTAGCTCATACATGGGCAAGTTGGTCCGGAGTGGGGGGGTTAAACCCCAAATTGGGGGGGGGGGATAAAATCCGAGAAACGCAAAATACTCATATCGTTTTTTTTTTCTGGAGTGCATTTTACTCATATCGTTTTTCGATTTTAAAGAAAAAATAGGTAAAAAACGCTAATTTTAGGTCAAAAAGCTTTTTTTATTGCATTTTTGAGCTTTTTATTGCTTGAAACATTCATTTTGACCTCAAAACTTAAGTTTGGAGGCAGTTAGAAGTCATTTTAAAGACATTTTTTTTCTTCATTTTTGCAAAATTTGGGGGGGTTAACTTTTTCTCCCCAGAAGTGGGGGGGATTAAACCCCCCTTCTCAGAATTGGGGGGGGGGTTAACCCTCCCCCAACCCCCCCCCCCCCCCGTGCCCATGTAAGCCTTAGCTATGTATTGAATGGTACAATTCATTGAAATTAAATAAAACTAACAAAATGATTAATGTACACTTCCCGAAAAATTTCAGTTGTTTAGGTATTTTTATGCTTTTGGAACGCATTAGAAATGTTTTTTAATTTATATATAACGAAAAACGTAAGGGTCCCCCTTACGAAAAAATCCGGCTTCGCCGGATTTCGAGGGAGGGGGGGGGGGCGCCCCCCCCCCCCGCCCCCTGGCTATGTCACTGGGAGGAGGGGGGGGGGGGTTCGGACTGATGTAGGTTTAGAACAAAAAAATGTACAAAAATAATGATATTGGTTGAACTAAAAAGGGGCTGTTTGTGACGACCTTAAAATTTGACTAAAATTACAAACCTACACGTTAATTGTAAAAAAGGAAAGGTAAAAAAAAGTTCATAATTAATTTCCTAAAGATCGATGTTTCACAGTGTCAGAAAAAAAAAGAAAGAAAAATGGAAACTTAAAAAATAAAGTGTGGCCACGTAAGATACAATTCAAAATTTTAAAAGAGTGGTATAGAAAATTTTGAAATTTTTTTGTGACTTGGAGGGAGGTGTTGCATAATCTTCCCCACTGTCCCTATATAGAGCTAGGTCGGGTTTTAAAAAAAGCGGATTTAGAAAACTGTGTTTTCCGAATAACTTTTATTTTTCTAATTTTAGCTCAAGAAGCCACCAAGGCTGGTGTAAAGGTGTTCAAATTTAAGCAATGGCGGTCAAAAGGGAAGGTTTTGCCGGAAGTTTTGGACCAATACAAGTCTGTCAACGCAGAACTGAACGTATTGCCTTTCTGTTCCCAGTTCATTCCGATGGAGGTGAACTATTTTTTAATAAAAATTGTAGAAAAATCTAAAAAAAAAATAGATTTAGAAAAAATTTACTTTTATTTCCTTGTATAATTAAAGAAAGTAAGAGAGTGAAGTTAATTACGCCAAAATAATGTATATACATTAAAAAAAAACGAAAAATAACGTAACTCTAATTTACTCTGTAATAGTTTTGAGCGCTTTTTTTTGCTTTTAGGTGATTGAGTTTCCTGTGAAAAAGTCTATTATTTATCATCCTTCCATACTTCCTAGACATCGAGGAGCATCAGCAATTAATTGGTTAGTAATTTATTTAATTCAAAAAAAGCGTTATTAATACAATAAAGAAAAGTTAGCCAAAAAGGTCGACTAAACAAAACTTTTAATTTCTATTGAGAGATAAAAAATCATCAGATTATTTTTAAGACATTTCTAAGTTTTCTGCATTCCCTTGGAAAATTTTCTTTCACCGTGGAAAATTCCCCCCTCCCTCCGCTTTATTAGTGGCTGTACCCCCACCCGTTTTAATGCATTTTAATGCAAACTAAACCATTTTGAAAAAAAAAACGAAAAATAAAATTTAGAATAAAAAATGAAAGTTAAATATAAAATATTGGCATTTTTAAGACCTTTGCTTACAACATCTCAAGCCCAAACTCCTTTTAAAATGTAAATTCGGAATAAAGTAAAAAAAATTTTGCTTGGTCTCCTTGTCTTACCTTTTCAAAGATCACCGATCTTCGGCGGCTGGGGGAGGGGGTTTCACGATAGAATGTTGGAATTTTTGACAGTTAAAAAAAGGAGGGGCATACCTCAGGGTGTAATTTTTTAACAAAAAAACACAAAGGGGGAATGCGTTTGCACAAAAGTATACGTTTGCAACACTTTCGACCTTCAAGTATTAACTTTTGAAATACATTAATAAAGTTTATAATAATAATTTTTAGCTTGATCTAAGGACGTTGCTTTGGCGTAGGATACAATTGAAACATTATTTTGTTTTTATGGACGGTTGGTAAAAGATTGGGTGCATAGGTGAGCACGGTCGGGGAAGCTAGGGGGGGTGGTTACCCGAGGTAAATCGAATTTTGAATTCTAGGAGGGGGGTCCCAGGGGGGTCCGGACCCCCCTAGCTTTTTAGGGGGGGTCGACCCGGGGTGCGAAATTTTGAAATCTAGAGGGGGGTCAGGGTCAGGTGGGGTCCGGTGTCCAAAGCAAAACAGTTTTAAACCATAATAACTTTAATAATTGTTCTTTTTATAGGATAATACTACATTTTATTGAATAAAAAGCCATATTCATGTATAAAAAGGGTGTAAAAGCATGAATATGTGATGAAAATTTACGTTTTTGGAAGAAAATTTAGTATAAAAAAGGTACCTAAAATTTTCCCGAGGGGGGAGGGGGGGGTCAGATTTTAAAATCTAGAGGGGGGTCAGGGGTAAAAAATTCGGAATTTTGGGGGGAGGGGTGGGCCCCCTCCCCTGGATTTTTGTCTAGGGGGGCCCAAAATTTCGAGGCTAGGGGGGGTGGACCCCACCCTAACCCCCCTTGTTCATCTATGACACTCCCCCCCTTTCCTGGGGCCTCCCCTAGACAAAAATCTAGGGGGGGGCCCAAAATTTCGAGGCTAGGGGGGTGGACCCCACCCTGCCCCCCCCCTTTCTCACCTATGATTGGGTGTCGAAAAAAACAGTCGTTGGAGGGAAGGTGTTGAGTGTTTGAAGAAGAGAGGATGTGAAAAATAGATTTTTGGAGGCGGAGGCGCAGGGGTAGCCCTCAGATGGTCTTGTTGGGATGGAGGAAGGCCACACAGTAGCCCTCGGTGATCTACAGACGCTATCATTTACACGTATTTGTATGGATTTAGGAAGCTAATACAAGACGACAAAAAAACGGGTTCCCGATTTTCTGTGCGTAAGACACTTAGTTGGAGGCATAATAAATTTGCTGACCCCATTGTTAATCATCTTAGTGCTGAACTGAGTCTCACAAAATTTCAGAATGTTGGCATTTTTGTGACACCGATGCTTTCAAAATAACAATTAAAAAATAAGGAGAAATTCGTTTACATGCGGTTCCTTTACTTGTGTATAACCCAATAATGTACCAGTTTCTTTTTGGATTTAGAACGCTAATACAAGGTGGCAAAAAAAGAAGGTGAAATTCATTCGCGTGCGGTTTTTTGTGTAACTCAATAAATTACTCGTATTTTTTAGGACGCTAATACAAGGGGACAAAAAGGGCGGGTTCACAATTTTCTGGGCGGATGACGGTTTAGACACGGGACCGATTCTGTTAACCCGAGAGGTGGATGTGGACCCGGACGACACCGTAAACAGCCTCTACCGCCGATTCCTAATGCCTGAAGGAATCAAAGCTATGGTGAGTACATTACTACGACAAAATGAGTCAGATTTCGTTTAAAATATTACGCAACTGTGTTTCTTACTGCACATTTTATAACCATGGAATGATTCACAGTCATGTGTTTTTTATAATATTCCGGACTCATTTTACTGTAGTGACGACGAAAACAAAACTGTTGATTTCTCATACCACAGGAAATTGAAAGCTAAGGTGCAGACCTGTGCACGGTCTGAAAATGTCCCCCCGTTTTATTGGAGGATTTGCCCCCCCCGTTTTATTGCCCCCCCGCCAAAAAATGAAAAAGTACCCTAACCATATGACGCCATTTTTGACTATGATGACGCCATCATCGCGAATTTTTTGCAGTTTTTAGCCTATTTCAATGTATTTTAAGCCATTTTAGACCTTTTTTTACCTTATTTCCGCTTTTTTTGTCCCTTTTTTCCCTTTTCCCTTCTTTTTTTCTCTTTTTTCCCCCTTTTTTTCTCTTTTTTTTCTTTCCCCCCTGCTTGCCCCCCCGTTTTATTGCCCCCCCCCTGTTTCAAAAAAGTTGCCCCCCGTGCCCCCCCCTTTTGGAATTTCCCCCCCCCGTTTTAACCCGGGGGGCGGCAGTGCACATGTCTGAAGGTGAGTACGAGTATGGCAAAGTCAGTTGTTGTTGCATTACCTGAAACTTATCTTCCCTATACAGATTATGCAAAGGGCAGGCGCTAAGACAAGTCAGAAGGGGCCAAAAAATAATCAGTCACTCAAGAGGGGCAAAGTCAGTCGCAATGACTATAAAATATGCGCGATTGTTTTCATAGGTGGGCAGCCTCTCGGATTTTTTTTTGGGGGGAGTATAGCCGACTTCTGAAATTTGGGGGGATCTCCCAAAAATTTATTTTGGCGTATGCCCCAAATACCCCATTTTTAGCGTTTTTAGTACTGGAACCCCCCAAATTTTAGAAGGGAGATGTCCATGGTACCCCCAAATTTTAGGAAGAGGGGGGGTGTCGGCAGTTTTGGATTTTTTTGGGGGGAATATACGTATAACCTAACCGTAAACCCTCCCCCCAACCCCCTGCCCACTTATGATTGTGATTCTTTTTGGATTTGAAACGGCGTCATCATCGCGTGTTTTTATAGACCAAAGGTGGGCAGCCTCCCGGATTTTGGGAGGGGGGTATACACAAACCCCGAAATTTGAGGACCGGGAGCTGTGTGTCTCAATTTTTTTTGTAGTAATACCCCATTTTTAGCGTTTTAAGTACTGGGGGTGGAACCCCAAATTTTAGGAGGAGGGTGTCCATATCCGGGGTACCCCCAAATTAGGAGAGAAGGGTCAAGGGATATTCTTTCCTCCCTAAAAATTCCCCCCCCCGAAAAACTATCCCGGTATATTCTTTCCCCCTTGGTAAATTCTTTCCCCCGGGGAAAGAATATACCGGGATAGATTTTCCCCCATGCTTTTTAGTTTTTCCCGGGGAAAAACTATCCCAGCTTTTTACGGGATAGTCTTTCCCGGGGGAAAAGAAATCCCGCGACATCGGCAGTTTCGGGACTTTAGTGAGAAAATTTACCCCTCCATCCCCTCCCCCCTCCATCCCCACTGCCCACCACCTCTCACTCTAAATAAACACTGGGATAAGCCAATGTTGATTTTTGCTGAATAATTTGATTTTGCTTACCTGTTGTGTACTGAGATGTGCCAAAGTCCTGCGATAATCCCCCGTTCTTTATGAAAGAATATGTTTCATCTTTTGCTAAACACGAGGGCGCATAAAAAAATCATAAAAAATTGGTGTTTGGACCATATTGCGAAATTTGCCTTTTTGGTTTTCCTCTATTTTTAACAAATTTAGCCGAATTTTCTTTAGTTTTGTCATAATTTGTCTGCTTTTGACAATTTTGGCTTTTTTGAATGATTTTTTCAGTGTGTTATTTTATTTTTTGGTGTAAAAAATTTCTCTCCCGTACCCCTCCTCGTTTTGGAAATGCCTTGTGTCACCCTCGGCCTCCTTCGTTGGACCTGTTAGCCCACCCTCAGTACTTTCTTTGCATGTAAACATAGGTGGGCAGAGGGGGGGACGTTATACCCCCAAAAATCCCAATAGCCGACAATCCCTGTAAAATTTGGGGATACCGCAAACACCACCCTCCCCCCCCCCTAAAATTTGGAGGGGGGTGTTTACTAAAATTTTTTTAAATTTTTTATTTCTTGTGTACTAAAAACGCTAAAAATGAAAATGAGATATTTGAGGACCCAAAAAATTTTTTTGGAGCACCCTCCTACTCCATATTTCGGAGGTCAGGTGTACCCCCGAAATCTGGGAGGCTGCCCAGCTATGCCTATAAAGCCATTCAGTAAAATTTAAATAAATTTTAGATTAAAATAAGCTATTTTTTTAACATTTTTTAGGGAGAAGCAGTTGAGCTCATAGCAGCTGGTAAAGCGCCAAAAATACCTCAGCCAGAAGAAGGTGCCACCTATGATCCCTACATCACTATCAAACCAGAGTTAGCTCAGGTAATAAATACACTTAAGAATATTTCTTGATGCATTTTGTTGTTTTAGCTTCCTGGTTTTATTTTAATGGTCACAGCTGTGTGTGTCGGGTCTGGTAGGAAAAAGTTTGCCAAAATTTCTTCCCTTTTCATTTGTATTAGTGTTGTTGCTGTTGTTGCAATCCCTGAAACTTATCTTCCCTATGCAGATTGTGCAAAGGGCAGGCGCTAAGACAAGCCAAGAGGGGCGAAAAAATTTCACCCCCATGGTTAAGACTCTTTGTCCAACATTAATAACGATGTTGGCAACCTTTATCGCTAGAGTATTCACTGCATTCAGTGTTCACCCATTCCGAGGTATTCGATTAATATGACCAATAGAATTAGTTCAATTTATAGGAACAGCAAAACTCTTGTTGGATTTCTTGAAAGTAAAGTTACGACGAGTTAAATTATTGAAATTTTCCTTGCCCTGTCCACATAATTTTATTTTATTACGACGCACGCAAGCGTTTGAAAAAGAGCTGCAACTCCAGACCAAAGAAACCCTATTTTTCGTCTGCGATGGTAAAACTAAAATAAAATCGATCTTGTTTTTTCGATTAATTTAATTTTTTACACGAATTAGTTTTTTAGTTGTCGGTTGCTGACTTACTTTTGCTGGCTAATAGTTATTTATTAATTTTTGGTAGAAAATTGTGTGGTAAGTTTGTTTGTACATAATTTTAAAAATCTATTTAATTATAAGATGTATGACGTAATAATTCAATAAAAAATTGGTCTTATTATTTTAAACTAGCATTGGAAACTTGTATCATGTCATGATTTCTTTTTTAGGTAAATTGGGATCAAAGTGCTCAGGGCCTGCACAACTTTATTCGCGGCTGCGACAAGGTGCCCGGCGCCTGGACCAAAACACCCGAAGGTTCTACGGTAAAATTTTTCGGCAGCAAACTGTATCAGGGTTCCCCACCCCCCGAAGGGGTTAAATTCCCCATAGCAGAGGGTAAAACCGCATTGGTTCACAGCGGCGGAATGCTTTTGCCAGGAAACGACGGGAAATACGTATGATTTATTTTAATTAATACTTTATTTATTGATTTTCTCCGACAGTAGGTAGCAAGTTATTAATATAGCCACATGATATTGTCCGCACCTAAAATACGAAACTGAAAAAAAGTCATTTACATGAACGAGTACAGTAACGCGCCCTAACAAACTGCGGGACATTACGCCTTAACATTTTTGAAGTAAGTACGTTTAAGGGCGTTAGGTATCTGAAAAGTAGGTATTGAGTTACTTTTAGTGTTTTAGTATAATCAAAAATATATAATATACCTAAAAATGTGAAACTCCTATATAAAAAAGTAAGTCAAAGTAGGTCATTATAATGAGCCTTTCCATTTAAATGGCACTCTCCATTATAATGGCATAGTAGTCATTTTAATTCGGTGAGTTAAAATGGAGAGGAAGCCATTATAATAGCCATTTATTGATTTAATTTCACTTTATATACTCACAAGTGTAATACTGTCCGGGCCGCACGAGTTTTCTCGTGTTGGTTTAAATGGCCAACACGGTAAAACTCATGCGGCCGGAACAGTATTACACTTGTGAGTAATATAAAGGAAATTAAATCGATAAATAGTATAATGGCTTCCTCTTCATTTTAACCCGCTAAAAAATGCTACTATGCCATTATAATAGAGATAAGGTGCTATTTAAATGTAAAGGCCCATTAGAATGATTTACTTTTTTTATATTGGAGTTGCTCATTTTTAGGTATATTATATATTTTTGCCATTATTAAAACACTAAAAGTAACTCAATACCTACTTTTCAGATACCTAACGCCCTTAAACGTACTCACTTTTCAAAAATCTTTAAAGCGTAATGTCCAGGAGTGTTGAGTTGGTTTCGTGTCAATGACTTTTTTTTCAGTTTTGTATTTTTAGTGCGGACGATATCATGTGGCTATATTAATAACTTGCTTGCTACTTTCTAGGGGGAGAAAATCAATAAATAAAGTATTAATTAAAATCAACAGTACGTATTTTCCCGTCGTTTTTGCGAGGGAAGGCATTCCGCCGCTGTGAACCAATGCTGTGCTATGGGATTAACCCCTTCGAGATGGGGAACCCTGATACAGTTTTCTCCGAAAACTTAACCGTAAATCTTTCGGTGTGACGCCCTGCCGCGACTGAAAGTCCCCGTGATTCTGTAGGTCCTCACGCATTTTGATCCCAATTTACCTAAAAATTGATATTTCCAATGCTAGTTTAAAAAAATAATACATTTTTTATTGAATTATTCTACATTATCCATCTTATAATTAAATACAATTTTTAAAATTATGTACAAAAAACAAACTTACCACCCAATTTTCTACCAAAAATGTAATAAATAAATAATATTAGCTCAGCTAAAGTAAGCCGGCAACCGAGCGACTTGAAAAAACTAATTCGTGTAAAAAATTAGATTAATCGAAAAAACAAGATCGATTTTATTTAGTTTTACCATCGCAGAACGAAAAATAGGGTTTTTTTGAGTGTGGAGTTGCAGCTCTTTTTTCAAACGCTTGCATGCGTAGCTAATAAAATAAAAATATTATGTAAAAAACAGGGCAAGGAAAATTTCAATAATTTAACTCGTCGTAACTTTACTTTCAAGAAATCCAACAAGAGTTTTGCTTATCAATTGAACTCATCTCTATTGGATCATCATTGTAATCGAATCCTTCTCCCTCAAATTGTGTAGCACTGAATGCAGTGAGTTCTAGCGATAAAGGTTGCCAACATCGTTATTAATAGTAGGTCAATATTAACCATGGGGGTGAAATTTTTCCGCCCCTCTTGGCTTGTCTTTAGCGCCGTGCCTTTTGCCACAATCTGCATAGGAAGAGTAATTTTCAGGATTGCACAACAGCAGCAACTAAATACAAATGAAAAGGGAAGAATTTGGCAAACTTTCTACCAGACCCAACAGCCCACACACAGCTGTGAGCCGTTAAAATAAAACCAGGGAAGCTAAAACAACAAAATGCATCAAGAAAATATTTTTAAGTGTATTTATTTACCTGACTTAACTCTGTTTGATAGTGAATGTAGGATCATAGGTGGCACCTTTCTTCTGGATGAGTTATTTTGGCGCTTTACACTGCTATGGCTCAACTGCTTCTCCCTAAAAAATGTTAAAAAAATAGCTATTTTAATCTAAAATTTATTTTAAACTTTACTGAATTGCTTCACCCATGCATAGGTGAGCAGCTACCAGGATTTCGGGGTTCATTGACTTCCGAAATCAAATGATAGGAGGGTGCTCCAAAAAAATTTTTTTGGGTCCTCAAATATCTTCATTTTCATTTTCAGCGTTTTTTTAGTACACAAGAAATAAAAAATTTCAAAAAATTTTCAGACACCCCCCTCCAATTTTAGGGGGGGGGAGGGTGGTGTTTGCCGGTATCCGAATTTTACAGAATTGTCGGCTATTGGGATTTTGGGGGTCTAACGCCCCCCCCCCCCCTCTGCCCACCTATGTTTACATGCAAAAGAAAATGAGGGTGGCTTAACAGGTCCAAAGGAGGCCGAGGGTGACACAAGGCATTTCCGAAACGAGGAGGGGTACGGGAGAGAAATTTTTTACACCAAAAAATAAAATAACACACTGAAAAAATCATTCAAAAAAGCCAAAATTGTCAAAAGCAGACAAATTATGACAAAACTAAAGAAAAATTCGGCTAAATTTGTTAAAAAATGAGGAAAAGAAAACCAAAAAGGGCAAATTTCGCAATATGGTCCAAACACCAATTTTTTTATGATTTTTTTATGCGCCCTCATTGTTTAGCAAAAGATGAAACCTATTCTTTCATAAAGAACGGGGGAGTCTCGCAGGACTTTGGCACATGTCAGTAGACAACAGGTAAGCAAAATCAACTTATTCAGCAAAAATCAACATTGGCTTATCCCAGTGTTTATTTAGAGAGTGGAGGGGTGGTGGAGGGGAGGGGGAGGGGAGGGCGAGGGGTAAATTTTCTCACTAAAAGTCCCGAAACTGCCGATGTCGCGGGATTTCTTTTCCCCCTTTCTTTTTCCCCCCGGAAAGACTATCCCGTAAAAAGCTGGGATAGTTTTTCCCCAGGAAAAACTAAAAAGCATGGGGGAAAATCTATCCCGGTATATTTTTTCCCCGGGGGAAAGAATTTACCGAGGGGGGAAAGAATATACCGGGATAGTTTTTCGGGGGGGGGGGATTTTTTTAGGGAGGGAAGAATATCCCTCCTCCCTTGACCCTTCTCTTCTAATTTGGGGGTACCCCGGATATGGACACCCTCCTCCTAAAATTTGGGGTTCCACCCCGAGTACTTAAAACGCTAAAAATGGGGTATTACTACAAAAAAAATTGAGACACACAGCTCCCGGTCCTCAAATTTCGGGGGTTGGGTACCCCCTGCCAAAATCCGGGAAGCTGCCCACCTCTGGTCTATAAAAACACGCGATGATGACGCCGTTTCAAATCCAAAAGAATCACAATCATAAGTGGGCAGGGGTTGGGGGTTGGGGGGGCGGGGGAGGGGGTTTTACCGTTTGGTTATACGTATATTCCCCAAAAAAATCCAAACCTGCCGACACCCCCCCTCTTCCTAAAAATTTGGGGGTTTCAGTGGACATCCCCCCCTTCTAAAAATTTGGGGGGCTTGTAAAAGCTCTAAAAATTGCGAGTCCATTTCGCAGTACGCCAAAAAGAAATTTTCGAAAACTCTCCCGAAATTTCAGAAGTCGCTCCCCCCCCCCCCCCCCAAAAAAATCCGGCCCCGCCCTACTGAAAACAATCGCGCATATTTTTATACTCCATTCAATCTGACTTGCCCTTTTTTAACAACTAACTATTTTTGGCCCCTCCTGACTTGTCTTAGCGCCTGCCTCTAAATCTGTATAGGGATGATAAGTTTTCAGGTAGATCCAACAACAACTGGCTTTGCGTCCTCATCTCACTTAGCACATGTGACCCCGCCCCCCGGGTAAAAACTTGGGGGGGGGGCCGATGCCAATGGGGGGGCGCGGGGTTTGAAGAGCAATAAAACGGGGGGCAGGCAGGGGAAAGAAAAAGAGAAAAAAGGGGGGAAAAAGAGAAAAGAAGGGAAAAAGGGAAAGAAGGGACAAAAAAAAAAGCGGAAATAAGTAGGAAAAAGGTCTAAAATGGGCTTAAAATACATTGAAATGGGCTAAAAACTGCAAAAAATTCAGCGAATCATGGCGTCATCATAGTCAAAAATGGGCATTCATATTTTTAGGGGTCCTTTTTCATTTTTGGCGGGGGCCGATAACGGAGAGGGCAAATCTTCCAATAAAACGGGGGACAATTTCAGACCGTGCACAGGTCTGCACCTTTTTAGCTTTCAATTTTCCTGTGGTATGAGAAAATCAACGGTTTTTGTTTTCCGTCGTCACTACAGTAAAATGAGTCCGGAATACTATAAAAAACACACAACTGTGATGATTTCTATGGTTATGAAATATGCCATGAGAAAACACAGTTGCCTAATATTTTAAACGAAATCTGACTCATTTTGTCGTAGGTTGAATATGTACTCACCATAGCTTTGATTCCTTCAGGCGTTAGAAATCGGCGGTAGAGTATTTCGGTGTCGTCAGCGGTGCCACACCTCCCCTCTAACCCATCCCCTCGGGTTAAACCATCGTTGCCAAGTTCTGAACCCACCTTTTTGTCCCCTTGCTATTAGCGTCCTAAATAATGCGGAGTAATTTGTCAGTTACACAAAAAACCGCACACAAATAAAATTTCATCTTTTTTTGCCACCCCTTGTATGTAGCGTTCTAAATCCAAAAAGAAAACTGGTACATTTATTGGGTTATACACAAGTAAAGGAACCGCATGTAAAGAATTTCTCTTTATTTTTTGATTGTTATTTTGAAAGCATCGGTTTACAAAAATGCCAAAAACATTCTGAAATTTTATAGAACTCAGTTTCCAGCACTAATATGATTAACAATGGGGTCACCAAATTTATTATGCCTCCAACTAAGTGTCTTACGCACAAAAATCGGGAACCGTTTTTTTGTCGTTTGTATTAGCCTCCTAAATCAATTACAATACATGTGTAAACTGATCGCGTTATTACCATCACCGAAAGCTACTGTGTGGTTTTCCTAATCCCGACCCATTCTGAGGGCGCCCTCCGCCCCCTGCGAGACATCTATTTTTCACATCCTCTCTTCTTCAAACACTGCCCTCCCTCCAATGATTTTTTTTCGACGCCCAATCGTGGGCTGAGAAGAGAGGGCAGGCAAGTCGGGGTCCGCCCACCCCTAGTTTTGGGCCCCCCCTAGATTTTTGTCTTTGTCGGAAGTTCCAGGAGGGCAGAGTGTGGTAGATGAACAAGAGGGGTTAGGGTTGGGTCCACCCCCCTAGCCTCGAACTTTTGGCCCCCCCTGAAAAAAAAATCCAAGGGGACCCACCCTTCCCCCGAGAATTATTTCGAATTTACCCCTGACCCCCTCTAGATTTTAAAATCTGACCCCCCCCTCCCCCCTCGGGAAAATTTTAGGTTCTTTTTTTATACTAATTTTTCTTCCAAAAACGTAAATTTTCATCACATGCATTAATCTTACACCCTTTTTATACATGAATATGGCTTTTTATTCAATAAAATGTAGTTATTATCCTATAAAAAGAACGATTATTAAAGTTATTATGGTTTAAAACTGTTTTGCTTTGGACACCAGACCCCAGCCCTGACCCTGACCCTCCTAGATTTCAAAATTTCGCACCCCAGGTCGACCCCCCTAAAAAGCTAGGGGGGTCTGGACCTGGACCCCCCTGGGACCCCCTTCCTAGAATTCAAAATTCGATTTACCTCGGGTAACCTCCCTCTCCCCCCTAGATTCCCGGACCGTTCTCACCTATGCACCCAATCTTTTACCAACCGTCCATAAAAACCAAAAATAATGTTTCAATTGTATCCTACGCCAAAGCAACATCCTTAGATAAAGCTAAAAATTATTATCTATAAACTTTATTAATGTATTTTCAAAAGTTAATATTTGAAGGTCGAAAGTGTTGTAAACGTATATTTTTGTGCAAACACATTCCCCCTTTGTGTTTTTTTGTTAAAAAATTACACCCTGAAGTATGCCCCTCCTTTTTTTAACTGTCAAACCAACGTTGTATCGTAAAATTCCTCCGCGCCAAAGATCGTGATTCTTGGAAAAGGGCAACGAGGAGACCAAGCAAAATTTTTTACTTTATTCCGAAATTTACATTTTAAAAGGAGTTTGGGCTTGAGAATGTTGTAAGCAAAGGTCTTAAAAATTTCCCCAATATATTTATATTTAACTTTCCATTTTTTATTATTAAATTTTATTTTTCGTTTTTTTTTCAAAAAGGTTGCACTTTGCATTAAAATGTATAAAAACGAGTCGGTACACCACTAATAAAGCGGAGGGAGGGGGAATTTTCCACGGTGAAAGAAAAATTTTCCAAGGGGAATACAGAAAACTTAGAAAATGTCTTAAAAATAATCTGAATAGATTTTTTATCTCTCAATAAAAATTAAAAGTTTTGTTTGGTCGACCTTTTTTTGGCTAGATTTTTTTTTATTGTTGATAACGCTTTTTGAATTAAATAAATTACTAACCAAAATTGATTGCTCACTCCTCAATGTCTGAAAAGTGGAAGGATGATAAATAAGTAGCTTTTTCACGGGGAAACTCAATAGCCTAAAAGCAAAAAAAAAAGCGCTCAAATCGTTCAGAGTAAATTTGAGTTACGTTATTTTTTCGTTTTTTTTTAATGTATATACATTATTTTGGCGTAATTAATTTCACATCTCTTACTTTCTTTGATTATACAAGGAAATAAAAGTAAATTTTCTAAATCTAATTTTTTTTTAGATTTTTCTACAATTTTTATTAAAAAATAGTTCACCTCCATCGGAATAGGAACTGGGAACAGAAAGGCAATACGTTCAGTTCTGCGTTGAGCAGGATTTGTATTGGTCCAGAACTCAGGCAAAATCTTCCCTTTTGACCGCCATTGTTTTTGAACACCTTTACACCGCCTTGCATCAGCTTCTTGAGCTAAAATTAGAAAAATAAAAGTTATTCAGAAAACACAGTTTTCTAAATCCGCTTTTTTTAAAATTCGACCTATCTATATGGACAGTGGGAGGGCTATGCAACACCTCCCTCCAAGTCACAAAAAAATTTCAAATTTTTCTATAACCACTCTTTTTTGAACCACTCTATAACCACCAAAATTTTGAATTGCATATTATCTTACGTGGCCACACTTTATTTTTTGAGTTTCCATTTTTCTTTCTTTTTTTTTCTGACACTGTGAAACATCGATCTTTAGGAAATTAATTATGAACTTTTTACCTTTACCTTTCTTACAATTAACGTGTAGTTTTGTAATTTTAGTCAAATTTTAAGGTCGTACGGCCCATTATTGGTTAGAAAACCAATATCATTATTTTTGTACATTTTTTTTGTTCTAAGCTTACATCAGCTCGAACCCCCCCCCCCCCTCCCAGTGACCTACCAGTGTGCGGGGGGGCGGCCGCCCCCCTCTCCTTGAAATCCGGCGGAGACCGGGAATTAAGGGGGACCTTTCTAATTTTTCGTTATATATAATTAAAAAACATTTCTAATGCGTTCCAAAAGCAGTATACCTAAACAACTGAAATTTTTCGGGAAGCTGTACATTAATCATTTTGTTAGTTTTATTTTAATGGGTTGCATTTTCAATACATAGCTAAGGCTTACATGGGCACGGGGGGGGGGGGTCGGGGGAGGGTTGACCCCCCCCCCCGATTCTGAGAAGGGGGTTAGATCCCCCCACTTCTGCGGAAAAAAGTTAACCCCCCAGAATTTTGCAAAAATGGAAGAAAAAATGTCTTAAATAATGACTTCTAACTGCCTCCAAACTTAAGTTTAGAGGTCAAAATGAATGTTTCAAGCAATAAAAGCTACGAAAATGCAATAAAAAAAGCTTTTGAACCTAAAAATTAGCGTTTTTTACCTATTTTTTCTTAAAAATGGAAAAAAACGATATGTGTAAAATGCACTCCAGAAAAAAAAACGATATGATTATTTTGCGTTTCTAAACTTTCTAACCCCCCCCCCCTAATTTTGACGTTTAACCCCACTCGAAAATTTCAACTTGCCCCTGTGTGAGCTAAGGCATGCTCCCTTTGCCTCAAAAATTTGAATGGCAATACTATAAAGATGTTAAAATTCTTATATTATAGGTATTAGTTGTTGATAATGGCTGTTTTAAACCCCTTAACAACGATTTTTCACTTGTGGGGTTGTCTTCCACCTCCCCCCATGGTGAAGCGTGGCAGTTTGTATAGATTTTTTTTACTTTCAAATATTGAGTTATAAAAATTTAGTACACATCTTAGTGCATTCTATAATCAGAAATTAATCGATATAAAAAAGTTTCCCGCTACGCAGGAAGGTCAGATTTATATATATACAGTAAAATTAATACTATGAGTAATATTTTTTTGTTTTTTATAAGGTTTACACTGGCGA